>JBCEWC010011468.1:0-16673 GCA_038996855.1 Solanum aculeatissimum | reverse complement strand
GCCCTAATTTGTTGAATTCCATTGGTTTTATGAAGGTTCAATTATGCATGTCCCTTTAAGCTTTAATCTATGCATGGTAATGTTGAATTGAGTTTTAATTGTTGATTTAACTTTGAATTACTTATGGATTCTTCCTATTTTGAGTTTAATTTATGAATTCTAATTGCCCATGCTACTCTCATCATCATTCATGGCATTTGCATTCATAAACATGGATCTTATGAAGCATTTTGAACAAGTATGGGTTATGACAAGAATGTGATCACATAATGTCTATGTTTTGGTTTTTTGAGCAAATATGGGTGTTTTCACCAACATAATTGGTTTGTATGGAGCTACTCCTATGCATAAAGTATGACAAGAAAATGTATTTGGCTTTTTATCCCAATTGTGCATGATTGTGATATCAAAGTACTTGTCCTCTTTTTGAAAGTATGTATATGTATATGTATTCTTATGGGATGACGACTTAGCACCGAATGGGATTAGAGTAGTAAGTGGGTTATCCCCAAGGATCCCACTCCTTTCTCTTGAACTATGTGCCAACATAGGTATATGTAGCCCTTACCGAAATAATTAGTTCGTAAGGTACGGTTACAATATGATATGATATGATATGGAAATCCTTCTAAAATGACTGGGTCGTAAGGAAGGTGTCCATCACACTAAAATAATTGGGTCGTAAGGTGTGGTGTAGATTACCTTTGGTAAGTAATCTTCTCTCATCCGATGGGAGACCTCATTAGATGAATTCATGTTGTAGCTCACATGGGTTTGCGATGTCTGTTAAGGTCACATCCCCTCTATATGTATGTATTTTGGCATTGCATGCATCATGGATTTCATGGCATATCTATATACCATTCTTTCCTATATTGTTTTTCTATATATGTGCCCTTGTCACTTAATATTGGTTTATAAGTTAGTCATGTTCATATGCATTGCATGCCCGCATACTTAGTGCATTTTATGTGTTAACCCATGTTCTTCATCTACATGATCTAACCATGTAGGAGCCGGAGTTTATATCTATCCACCTTTGGATGGTTAGCTTGGTGATTTCAAATTGTTGCTAGTGGTGAGCCCTTAACTTCAAGGGCAAAACCCATCTTCCTCTATCTTATGTTTTTATTATGTTTTTTCTATCTTATGACTTGAGGGTAAGCCCGGTACATGTCTTGGACCCCGTCTTATCCTATGTAGAGGCATTTTTAGACATATCAAATTCTATTATACGCTTGTATTATATGGTTATTTGAGATGCTTTGACTATATCATGTTTTAACTTTGACTATGCTTATGTTATTATGATATATTTTAATGAGAATGTGATTATGTGGAAAGTATCAAGTCCCTTTTTGCCCCCATAGCTTGAGTCATACTTACCCGTCTCTTAGAACGTATTTGCTCTGTGCTATGTGATTCATGTAAATTCTTTTTCGAATGACATCTCCATAGCTTGAGTCCAAAGTTCTGTATTCTCTTAGAATTATGTGCTTCTTGTTATATTATGCGTTTCTGAATCAATGATGTGTGAGTTGATGCTAAGATAGCTTGATTAAGGACGCTCGACTTCTCATTCTCCATATCACATCTAGTCCCTACCTCCGGGTTGTGACATATGATGTCCATCTTCTCAGTCATGATGGAAGATACAATTGAAGTGTTCATGGATGACTTTAGTATATTAGGCTGCTCCTTTGAAGATTGCTTGAAACATTTTCATGCCATGCTGGAAAGGTGCGAAAAGTGTCAACTTGTTCAAAACTGGGAGAAATGTCATTTTATGGTCAAGGAAGGCATAGTGCTTGGGCACAAGATCTCTAGAAAAGGCATTAAGGTTGACAAAGAAAAAGTGGAGGTGATCGAAAGACTTCCCCCACCCATTTCTATCAAAGGGGTGAGAAGCTTTCTAGGCCATGCAGGATTCTATAGGCATTTCATCAAGGACTTTTCAAAGATTGCACACCCGCTATGTAAGTTGCTTGAAAAGGAGACTAAGTTTTTATTTGATGATGCATATCTCAAATCATTTAAGAGGTTGAAGCAGAAATTTATATCGTCTCCTATTATCATTGCTCCAGACTGGTCTAAGCCATTTGAAATCATGTGTGATGCCAGTGGGATTGCAGTGGGTGTGGTATTGGGACAGCATCACGAGAAAATCCTGGATCCGATATGCTATGCTAGCGAAGCTTTGAATCCAACACAGAAAAATTACACTGTCATAGAACAAGAGTTGCTTGCAGTAGTCTTCGCCTTTGAAAAGTTCAGATCCTATCTTTTAGGGACTAAGGTCATTGTTCACACTGATCAGTTGGCATTGAGATACTTAATGTCAAAGAAGGATGTGAAGCCAAGATTTATTAGATGGATCCTACTTCTCCAAGAATTTGACTTTGAGGTGATCAATCGAAAATGGACAAAAAACCAGAGGGCAGACCATCTCTCCAGATTAGAAGAAGAGGCTATGGTGAAGTTCGATGATGGAGCTGAGATAGATAATTCCTTTCTTGATGTACGGGTACTAGCAGCATCGCATGACTTAATACCATGGTTTTCGAACTTTGCAAACTATTTGGTTAGTGACATTGTGCCACCAGATATGAACACTTACTATCACCACAAGTTCATGGCAGAAGTGCGGAAGTGTTTTTGGGATGATCTATATTTATTCCGTGTATGTGTGAATGGAATCATTCACCGTTGTCCCAGAGGTAGATATGATGAGCATTCTAGAAGTGTGTCAATTATCACTTGTAGGTGGGCATCATAGTGGAGCTCGACAGCATACAAAATCTTGTACTATGGCTACTATTAGCCGATGACCCACCAAGATGCTCATGACTATACAAAGACATGCGATAGATGTCATAGATAAGGGGTCATTTCCTGCAAACAGGAGCTCCTTCTAAACCCCATATTGGTGATTGAACTATTTTATGTATAGGGGATAGACTTCATGGGCCCATTTGTGAACTCACATGGGAACAAATACATCCTGGTTATTGTAGATTATGTTTCAAAATGGGTGGAAGTGGTCGCGCTTCCCAACAATGAAGGTAAAAGTATCACAGCATTCCTAAAAAATAACATCTTCTCCAAGTTTGGTACCTTTCGAGCCATTATTAGTGATAGGGTATCACACTTCTGCAATCAGCTATTCAAAGTACTACTAGAAAAATATAGAGTGAAGCATAAAATAGAAACCCCTTATCATCCCCAAACTAGCGGGCAAGTGAAGGTGTTAAATCGGGAGATTAAGCAAATCTTTTCCAAAGCAGTGAATGCAAGCTAGATTGACTGGTCACAAAAGCTAGATGATACACTATGAGCATACCGGATAGCATTCAAAACACCCATCGGGATATCGCTGTACAACTGGTCTTTAGGAAAGTATGTCATTTTCCAGTAGAACTTGAGCATAAAGCATTATGGTCACTCAAAAAGTTGAATCTGGACTAGAATGAGGTCACCACCGCAAGGCTGAACCAACTTAATGAGCTTGATGAATTTTTCCTAAAGCCATATGAGAGCTTAGCCCTGTATAAGCAACGCATGAAGCGACAGCATGATCGGCGCATTGAGAATCGCCATTTCATACCTACAGACCTGGTATTGCTATTCAACTCCCAAGTGAGGCTTTTTCCTAGAAGGTTCAAATCCAGATGGACGGGAACATTCAAAATAGCACAAGTATTTAGTAATAGAGCTATTGATTTCGAGAAATGAGATGTCTTTACATTCAAGGTGAATGGTCAAAGAGTGAAGTTGTATCTTGGCAATGAAGAAGAAATCAAAACAGTGGAAGAATAGATACTTGAATATCACGATCCGGAAGTGGGGCCTAGATGTGACATGGCGAAGGAGAACCCAAAAATCCTCAATCAAGCCATCATAGCATCAGCACACACATCATCGGTTCAGAAGCGCAGAAAGGTAAACACATAACACATAATTTTAGGGGAAACGAGGCTTTGGACTCAAGCTATTGGGATGTTGTCGGGAATGGGATGAGCTTGAATCACACATAGCAAGTATTTCTAAGGGGCGGGTAAGTAGGACTCAAGTTATGGGGACATACTGGGTTAGGGGACTTTCTACAAAAGCACATTCCTAACATTCACAATCCCATAAACATAAGCATAAGCATAAACGAAATATTATTTCCATAAATAAATTCCAATAGTCATAATATCCCAATAAAGCATAATAAAAAGTGCAAGAGTTAAGTGTGTCCAACATAGCCTCTACATAAGAAGAGCGGGGCCTCGACATAGTTTGGGGCTCACCCTCAATATATAAAAATAAGAAAATAAACAAATACAAGGAAGATAAAAGGTGGCTATTGCCCTTGATCAAAAAGGGCTCACCACACGCTAGTAACTCCAAGGATGTCACTCGTCATCCGTCGAAAGATAGAAGTCGTCACCGGTCCCTACATGATTAGAACATGTAGATAAAGAGTATGGGTTACCACAAGATATGTACTAAGTATGAAGGCATGCAATGCATATGACAATATAGTATGACCAATGATATGACAAGGGGACAAGTGATACGAAAGGAATGCACATAGCCAAGAGGAATATATTATAATAATATGCCATTCCATGATGCATGAAATGCAACCTAAAATCATATTATAACGGGGATGTTGCCTCAACTGACACCGGACTACTTACCAGGTAGATCCCTAGTCAACCCTTCAACAAGGTGATACAAACAAGTCATCCCATCTAGGGAGAAATCCCATGCTGGCACATAGTTTAATGGAAAGAAGTATGGACCCTTAGAGATAGTCCACTCCGACTCCAATCCTTCGGTACTAAGCCTAATCCCATAGGAATACATATATATATCCATGAAAGCTTTTAAAAATGGAGAGTTTACATTCTTTTCAAAAACCAGGCATCATTAGCCAAACAAAAACATGATCAAATCCATATCCATACTTAGGCTAAAAGCCAACAAGAATTTTCATAATCATTTCCATATCAATGCAATAAGAGTAGCTCATCTACATAGCTTATCATATGAAACCTTCATAACATAACAAAGTGTTATAAGCACCCAAAATGCTCAAAGAGCCATAACAAGAGACTATGTGATTACAAACCTTAACATATCATATCATAACAAGAGGGTCATGCCCTTAACAAGAGTTTCATCAAAACCAAACTTCAATGCATATGCCATGAATGAGGAATAAAAGGCATGGGTAATGGAAGATTCAAACCTTAAACAATAATTTAATAGGTAATTCAATATAATTCATGATAAAATTCCAATTCAAATCATCATGCAATTTACCCATGCATATTAAACCATTTAAGGGACATGCACATTGATCCTTCAAGAATTTTCATGCATTTCATAAAATTCAAACTTAAATCATCATTAAATCACCTAAATTCTATAGCCCACAACTCAATGCATTGAAATATATTAAGAAATAAAGAACCTATAATCAAAGGAAGCTTAAATTCATAAATTAAAGAGGAGGGTTCTTGGGTATTCATGGATGAAAGGAAATTCATGAACCAAACCTACATACCTTGAGTTTAATCAAGAGAATTTGATGGAATTGCAAGAAAAGTTATTTTCCCCAAATTTCTTCAAGCTTTCATCAATGGAGGTCAAGAGAATTAAGAGAATGTTAGAGAGACTTTAGGAGTGTTAGAATGGATGAAAGAGGGTTAGGGTTAGATTTAGGGGTTTAGGAGACCTTAGAAAGCCTAAAAAGGGCATAGGATCTAATTAAATTATAAATTAACCATTAATAAAATGAACTAGATCACTGAAAACAGTGCCTCGCGGAAGGCCTTCAGTGCCCGTCTACAGGTTCATGGTTCGTGAACCTGTCTGTGTGGATTCACTTGGCCTTGACTTTGGCTTAAACTCTCGGGGGACTTTCTGGATCACTTCATGAGGTGCCTCATGGACCATATAGCTGCACACGGACCAAGTACTGGTCCATGGGGCATCACTTGGTCCGGAGTCCAGCGCCGAACATTGGCCAACTCTCTAGATTACTTCACAGGACCCCCTTACGGATCGTAGGGCCTTACACGGACCGTGGGGCCTTACACAGACTGTGAAGTGGTCCGTGAGGCTTCACTTGGTTCCGACCTTGGCCCATCACCCAGCCCCACTCTCTTGATCAACCCACAGGCCGTGATCTACCACACGAATCGTGAACCCTTCCTTGTAGTTCTACCTTAGACTCAGGTTAATTCCCCTTTTCCAGAACCTTTCCATACATGGGCAGTCCCACTGTAATAGGCGCTTAGGCGCTCGGGTATGTTTCTTTGCACCTGGTACCTTATATTTTATTCCCGTGCATTGAGGATAGTGCACAATCGTTTTAATAGGATGTGGCTGGTTATACGGCCTTAGTGAAGTCTAAGTAACTTTGGCCTATAACTACCTCAATGTTTTATTTCAAAGGGCTTTCTTGCCTGTGTTCTTTCCTTGCGTATTTTATTTTATGTTGAACCGGCATATTTAGAATGTTCTAGGTAGCATGTGTAGTACATAGTATTGATATCCATGGCATAGTAATTTATTTTGTAAAAATGATACCCGCTAAGTTTTTGTTTTGTTTGTTTGATAGTAAACATGCATGATTAGGCTATCTAATAGTGTTTGTTCTGATAAATGTATGAATGTGATAAAAAAGCATGATCTGATAAGTTTTGTAAACACGTAAAGTAGTGCCATGAGTGAGTGAGCGTAATTGCATGATTCTCTATTGTTCTTTAATTCAGAACTTGCCCTGTTACTCAGGATTTAGACTTTAGGTTAGTTGGGTAGGAAAGGATCTTAGGCCATTGTTCTAATTTAGCCCACTTAGTTTAACTATAACCAACGAAAGATGTTAATTATCCCTTGATCCCTATTTTTTATCCTAACATTAATCCTATTCTTTGTAAACACTAAATAAGCCTTGACCTTAATAGATGGTAAATCCCAAATTTAGCTCTAGTCTTTCCTTGAACACTGTGAACCTCAACTCAGGCAAAATACCTGAGTTGAGGGTGGCTACCCAAAAAGTGACCCTAGTTCAAAGGTTAGATTGTGTGCACCTCATCTAAGGTCAAAAGCCTAAGTTGAGGGCGGCTGGTATAAGGAGAAATCATAAAAGAGGGTAAGATGCTTAGTGATACAGAGAAAATAAGAAAAAAGAATGAAAAGGGTACAAGAAAAATGATTAATTTTTCAAAGTTCAAAATAGTGTACATGAATAAGGGCAAAGTGCTAAAAAGAACAAAAATGTACCTTCAAACAATTGAAAAAGGGAAAAGGGGGAGGAAAAGAAAAAAATGATAGGTTGGTAGGGTGAAAGTGATGAATAATGCAGTATCAACGAGGGTTGCAGTCACTATGTATCCATATAATCACTCCAAAGCCCCCCTGAGCCTACAGTACAAGCTTAAAAAGTCCTAATGTGATCCTACTAGTCAACAGGTTATAAGTTTAGAGTATAGGGGCAAGCATATGGTATTAGGCACAGTAGTTGAATATCTTTTGTGAGAGTGAGTGTTTTGATATAGTTCCAATGAACTTGAACTAAAAATATCACCTAGAGTGTATGGTGGGACTTCTTTCTGTGAGGGCACTTGCATTACATTCTGATACTTGACTAATTCAATGATATATTACTTATTTGTGGTTACATGGCTTGTCATAGTTGCACTATTGGTATTTTTTAGTCTACATCGGTTTACTGGATAGCTAACTGATTTGTGTTTTGAGGAGATTTGGGTATCTATAGAGATTTTGATGTATTTTGTGCCATTGGGTTGATTTTTGTGTCTCTGTGCTTAAGTAGATTGAGTCTATCGCTTGAGGAGAAGCAACAATTTTAAGTTGAGGGTATTGATGTGCTACCAAAATACAACACTGTTAATGCTTAAAACTTAGGATTTTGTGTGTTCTCCAAGCAATGTTAGTCAATTTGATGTTTGTTTTGTTTGTTTTTGCAGGATTTTAGTGTTGGCATGATTTTGAGCTTGAAGTACAGCTTCTGCGGGAAATTGGCAATTTATGAAACCCTCTATGGGTCATGGGTCATTCTATGAGTCGTAGAGGGGATTTCGTTTGTTATTCCAGTGAGGGGTTGAAAAGGTAGTCCCACTCTACGAAAGCCTAGCATGAGTCATAGATCAACATACGAGTCGTAGAATGCGATCATGAACTGAAGAAGCAAAAACTGAAGAGTTACTGAAAGTGGCTCAGACGAAACCCTTCATGGGTCATGCAATCCTTCATGACTCATGAAGGAGATTTCGTGAAGGGTTCCAGTAGCTTCAACCACATTCCACGAGACCCCGACTCATGAGCTATAAACTATCTTATGAGCCGTAAAAGGTGTTTATGATTGGTGCAGACACAGTTATTCTATTTTATTTCAACTTTGTATTTTAAGTACTATAAATAGGTTTTTTAGGTTTTTATCAGATATAGATCACTAGAGAACATCTTAGAACATTACTTACATACTTGTGAACAATATTTTGTGATTCAATTAATTCAAGTTTGCTATTTTATTGAGATTCTAGATTTTGTTCATCAATTCTTGTTGTGTACTATTTAATTATGTGTTCTTCTTACATGATATCTTATCAAACCTCAAGTGTGCGTGGCTAAATCCACAACTAGGGTTGTAGGAACCATGATGAATTAACTAAGATAAAATTGTATTACTTATAATTTTTTGGATGGTGTTTAGGATGTATTAATTCACTTCTTCAATTTAACTGATTTTTAACGGAAGGCCTACGTTAGAACTCACCTAATATTACCTGCCTGATCCAGTAGGTGACAAATAGGAAAAGAAGTAATTAACAGAGGTTATAGACTTTTTCTCAACTAATCAGTCTACTAAGGGTAGTAGTTTTGGTTTGGGATTAAAAGTAAGGGTTAGTAACGCCACATCACAAAGACTGATCCAATAATGTGATAAAATTTACATAGATGCCTGATCAAGGATTTAGGTGAACTTAACTTACTGTCATGCACCTACACACCAGAAAAGAGTCACAAGTATCCGAGAATACTTAGTTAGGGATTCATGGGGAACACGTCACCCTAGTTCATTTCTTTATTGATTACAAATAATTTGTTGTTATAGTTTAGAATTTATTTTAATCGCAAATCCCCCCTTCGTTTTATTCATTTTAGTTTTCTGTTTCTAGGAGATATTAGAGTACAATCAAATCAATTTACAGAAGTGTGCTAATCTGGAGTCTACCATATTCCTCAAGGGAACGATCCTAACCCATGTTAGGTTAAATACTTGAGTACCATCACTTCAAAACCTCCTAGTAGGGGTGTGGCTAAGCGTAAGTGCAGAGTGCATACGACAATGAACCCCACTCAATGATTTTCTAGAATAACCAACTGATCTTCTTATTTTATATGTCAGGCTCTAGGGTTAACACTGCGATAAGAATTTTTGAAGAAATTTCAATCAATTCTCTTAACATATCATAAGTATACATAAGGTCAATAAAGCAACCATAAAGCGGAAGAACTCATAATAAACTTAATAACATAGCATAGTAAGAAGAAGTAATACAACATAGACTCTATACAACAGCCAACATGCCTCTAAATGATCTCATATAAATAGGGACCTTAAGACATGTTCTTGGCTCACCCTCAATAAAACAAAGAACATTGAAATAGTCTAAAAGTTCCTACATAGACTAAGAATGTCAAAGAAGAAAATATAGACTTGTCTCACCGTCAATGCATGAGGACTCACCAAAAAATCTTCAATATAGAGCGAAGTTGGCCACATGCGTAATGAGTGGAATAAGAGCCCTCTCCTACATTATAAAACAATATAGGCAAAGAAGTATGCATTAGTATGTTTGAATGTACTAAGTAAGTAGGCACTGCAAATGAGCATAAATCATGTAATGCAAAAAATAAAGTAAATAACAGGATAAAAATAGATATCTAAAAGTATGAGTAAACAAGATACTATTCAATGCACAAGTAAATCATAGGATGAATTATTTAAATAAAAGTACTATGAATAGTCAAGTAAACGTATCAGAAAGAACTATGCATATGTGGGATATAACCATAATCGAAAATAAGACCATACAGGCTATTACATAGAATGCCAATTCTATCCATACACTAGAGAACAAGGAGTCTACTTGTCAAGGTAGAACTCTACCCTACTAGGCGAGTAATTATGAGCTATGTGGATCCACTAGCAAAATTATATTGATAAAAGAAATCCTACGTTGACACATAGTTATGGGATTTAGAGATTGCTATTAGGTACCCTTGGGTCGAGTTCCCACCTCAAGTTCTCTTGGTGCTAAGTCATAATTCAATGGAATACTTGTCAGAAAATCATACTTACCATGAATTCATAAGCTTGCCATAAATCATAGTTCATAGTTTTCATAAGTTTGTCCCATATGAAAGGTAATCTCATAAACTCCCAATCTAAATCATAGAAAATTATTTATAGAATAGCTCATTTTTATGTGATACATGTCATATGGGTACAGGTCTTCTGTCATTACAAATCATGCCTCAATTAATAGTGTCATTATGGTCGTAGGTCACCCATTTCATAAGCTTGCTTGAAGATGTAATGACCCTAAAGGTCATTTTTGATATTTTTGCCTTAATTATCATTTCTTTTCCTAAAATTTGCCTTGGATTATTTTTGAACAAGTCTAAAAGTAGAATTTTGAAAATCTTGTAAAGAGGTGGCGTTTTGCAAAAGAAAGAGTTTTAAAGGCTTAAAGTTGGAAATTTTGAGTTTTGAGGTTATTTTGAGTTTCAAGTATTGGAATATATTTTTTGTTAATTTCATCCGTTCCAAACTATGGAATATGGTCTAAGAGAACTTGCAGAACTGAATTCAAAGTTAAAACGGAGATTTTAGGTCTAAAGTTGCATTTTTAGTTTATATTGGATCATAAGTTTGACTTTGGTTAACATTCAGAGTTCGGGAACTTGTATCAAAATTTCATCAGTTTCAGTGATTTAGGATGATGAAACTAATTCTAGAAATGCTTTCGTTGTAATTTTTAGAGCTTCCAAAAATATTCTGAGTTTTTGAGTTAGAAACTAGTTTATTTGAGTTGCATTGATAACTGTGTCGTAGAGACCCCAAAATCAAATTTTGATCATTTTATTGAGTCTGAATCATCATTTCTGTTATAGATACATATTTGGTTTGTGAAATTCCAATTCAGAATGAGTTCCGAGTGCCCATTCCGAGTTTTGATTCTAGTTGTGTATTGCTGGTTCAAGTTTCTGGTACAACCCCCACTTCCTCTCTGCATTCGCTCCTAGGGGTCTGCGTTTGCGGAGGTGCACCTGGTTTATCCTCTCCATGTTCGCGCTCAAGGGTCCGCATTCATGGAGATGCACCTGGTCCATTACCGTGTACACGGTCCAGGTCACCACGTTCGGAGGTGAACCTGATTTTCCTCCGCGTTCACATAGTGTACCCGGTCCCTAAGCAGTGAACTTCATTAAAATATATTTTTAAACTCATTTGCACCATTTTCAACTTTTCAAGCTTTGTTTTCAAGAGAGATTTCGTGAGTTTTCAAGGCAAAGTGATTGGGTAACTCTTTTCTAATCTATTTCATTGATTTACATTGATTAATTCATGATTTTAGCTTCCAACTTTGGGTTTTTTATCGTTCAAATTGGGATTTTTTGATATGGTTTTCCTAAACTTTAATCACTGATTTCTCACTCATCTTAGTTCTATTTTTGAAATCGCCTTCACCATTGAATTCCTTGTAACGAGTAGAACGTTTTCATCCATAAATTTCTAGATTTCGACAATGTTATTTGGCATAGAATTTTTTATCATTTTACCTTTTTCCTCTAAATTATTTGATTTTAGTGTCATTAGATTCATTATGTGATTGTGAACCCATATTTAAATAGATTGTGGTGGTTTAGAGTATCGAAAGAGGGGAAAAGCAATGATGTAAACTTGATTTGAGACTTTATTTGAGGCAAGTGGACTTCTAACCTTTTGTTAAGTATGATTGAACCTTGTATGCTCCTATATGTATGAAATTGAGTATTTGGGAGAAGAATTGTATCATTGTAGGCTTGATCATGACTATTTGTATTGATCACTTACTCGTACATTGATATATTGATCTATAAATAAATGGTTATTATGTAATCTATGTGACCTTGTGAATTATTCGTTATTGATAGTGAGATGGTGCATATATTGTGATATGATTGAGATATTGATGATATTAAGACACTGATGAGACTGTGATATTGATGATATTAAGACATTGATGAAACGGTGATATGGATGTTATAAGACATTGATGATATTGAGATATTGATGGTATTGAGATATTAAGAATGTTATGATATTGATACTATTACATGATTTTGATCCTACATCTTGCATGTATCATTATTATTTGTGCATTGATACTTGTGATGGCTACGACCAAGATACGAGTAAGGTATCATATGAATTGGTGGCCGAGATCTCTACCGATTGAGCTGAGTAAACTAATCGGCAGTCCGAGGTCTCTTTCGGACATGTGGGCATTAACCGAGATCTATACCGGTAATGTTCACAGGTACATAGTCCATGTGCAGCCCCTATGGGTTCTGACTGTGGAAAATAATCATATTTGGTTAGCAGATGTGTATCGTAGGATAGGCATGCATCACTATATTTAACATTACATTGCATAATACACATCTCATGACATTCATCTCATCTTATATCATATTTGGTTGATACTGTTGTATATTGTATACTTATCTTATCTCTGGTTGTGAGTAAATATTAGATCTACTTGAATACTTGCGTATTATTGAGATATTATGCCTGATGATGATGTGTGTGTGTGTATATATATATATATTACTGTAATTTGTATATTGTATTGTGCTGGGACTTTTCTAAGTGTAGGTTTGTAGTTCGGCATATTGTGGTTAGGATTTAAGACTTACTTATGTTCTTCATTGCTTTACTTTAGGTTAGTTCCATTTCTTTGAGTAGCTTGTTGTTTGGTGCTCACCCTTTGCTACATTTTTGTAGGTTATGAGCCCGGACTATCCTGCTAGACTTCTCTCAGTTCGAGACCAAGCTTCTGGATATTCCTTGAGATAGCTGCTTCATTCCCCAACAGACATTTGACGAGTCCTTATTATGTTATGTTCTATTTGAGAACTAGATAATTGAGACTTGTATTTCTTTTGAGTATTCTACATTTAGAGGCTTGTACATCTGACACCAGTTCTTGGGATGGTTGTAGTATTTTTCTTCTGCATTTATATATATCTTATTAGACTATTATCTTCCGCTTTTACTAATTTACTAAGTTGTTGAGTTTTGGGTTGACTCACCTTGATGGGTTAGGTGAGTGTCATCACACTTGGATTTGGAGTCGTGACAGAAGACTTGTAATTCCATGATCATGACTTGTGATAAAAATTGAAGGTAAAAGTATAGGTTCACAATTTATTGACTTAAAATCATGTAATTAAGATAAATCCATGCATAATTATGTGAAATCACTTCACATGAATCAAAATGGAGAGAATCTGTAAGCAATTTCATGAACTTTAGACAGCATGTAAGAGAATTCACATGTAAACTACGGAAATCATGCATTTTATAACAATTTATGCATAATTAGATAATTAAATTAAGTATAAATTATAATTCATGTAACTGAATTGAGATCATGGAAAACCCATAAAATATATACTTGTAATTTGATTTTTTCTAAAAGGGGGAGAAATTCTTTAGGCTCCAAGGATGAAAAGGACCCATGGATGTATACCCACACACCTTAGTGTAGAATATAGAAGAAAATTGGAGAAATAATTCTCAAAACTTGGAAGAATTAACTTGGTCTTCAATGGAGCCTTGCTTAAAGAAGAAGAAAGTCTAGAGAGAATTTTCTAGAGAGATGATTTTTGTGAATTGAGAATTAGGTGAGAATGAGGGACTTAGGAGAGCATAGAACAATTAATAGAATAGAACTTAATACTAAAAATCGTTCAAATTATTTACTGAATAAGTTGAAAAAGATCAAAATAACCCTGAAAAATTACCTGACGGAGTTACTTTATGGGACCCTTATACAATCTATGTAGGGTACCACTAACTGCATAAGGGTATGTGGATGGGGAGAGTGGACAGGGGTGATTCCACGAGGACCACCATGATTTGTGGTGCCCATCATGGATTATGGTCTCCTTCGTGGTCCTCACCCACTATAGATCTAGGGGAAAGGAGATTCACAGACGGGTCCTACAATCCGCGGTTCACACCACGCCTATACGACCGATTGGAGATTTTTAAAATTACCAAGGTGAACCATGAGTGCCTTTCATGTCCCGTCAAGAACTTCATGAAGTGTACCTGGTGCCTGTAAAGCTACAATTCACATGGAATATCCTTTAAACCCCATTTTCTCGACTTTTCAATGGGGTATTACATTATATTAGACAAAATGTAATTCAATTTAGTCTCGCACAATTAGTTGTGTGTCACAATTCCAGATTCTAGACCTTTTTTAACCAAATATTTTATTAAATTATGCAAAGAAATAGTGCAAGCAAACAATTACGATTACAAAATTATTCTTATTATGTATGTTCTATATTGTGGTAGGTTAGTGTTGCCTAAAGGTAAATAGTTGAGCACATATTTCATGCATTAACTATCTAAGTATAGAATAAAATAACCATCAAAGCTCAAGAGTCTTCATGTTTTTAAGGTTTTTTTGTATTACCCTAGAAGTTGGAAAGTTGGATTAAAGAAAAGAGTGAGGAAATTAGTGCTAATGCAAGCCTTTACAGGCATTTTTTACAGCTCGTTAACCTTTTTACAAGTCATGCATAAGGGCTTATAAATGGCACCTATACTTAGGAAAAACTTTTTAAAAAGGGGGCGTTGTATGAGCAGGCTTGATGAATCGTAAAAAGATCTATGACTCGTAGAAAGTGATTATGGAAAAGAGTTCAGGATTTTAAAAAAAAAATGGGTCTCAAAAATTTTATCACAAAATAGTAGGATGAGCCACAGATTCTTGTATGAGCCATAGTCCTTTCTTGTAGATTGGATCCTAAGAATCTTAGAAATTAGCTAAGTATTGAAATGATTCACGAGGATGGTCTTTACGAGCTGCTTTATATTTACAAATCATCATTTTGATTTATGTTTTGGTTCAATTGAAAGGGTTGCAGTACTTTATCTAGAAGAGGGCCTACGAGCCATAAAATAAAGGACGAGCCCATAGAGTGTGTTCATGGTTGAGATTCAGAGAGCGTCATTCTACCCATTTTCTATGGATTGACTTTCACAGACCATAGAAGGATCTACGACCCATAGACAAACTCATGAAACCTATCAATGGATTTTAATTAGGGGTATTCTAGTCCATTCCTACCATTCTAACCCCTAAACTATGTTCTTTTGGTCCTATAAATCACCCTACAACTATTTTTGTAATATAATTCTACTCCATTTCCAAATTTCTTACCTAAAATCCTAAATTCAATCTATGCTCTTCCACTCCAAGGGTTCTCCTCAAGAGAAAGCTAGGGTTCTTCAAGTTCATCAATGATTTTTTGGATTTCTTGTAGGATTCTTATCAAGATATGTGGGCATTTATTAGATACCTTTCATTCGTGGTGCTCAATAAATTCTCAACTTTTTCTACAAAATTCACGTATGACATTTATGAAGTTTGATGATTTCTCATTCAATTTTGTGAATTAAATTTTATATCATGATTATTAATCTAATTGTGCATAACTTTTCTAGTAGTAATATGATTTCAAGGATTTTTCATGTAAACGCTACTACATGCAATCTAAGATTCATAAATTCAATATGGGTTCTCTCAGTTTTGATTAAATTGAAGTTATTTTACATGATTGTGAATGATTTAACTCCAATTTCATGAATTTTAGTTTATTACATGTGAACCCATGATTTTGTTCTAATTTTAACTTCAAGCTATGATCATAAACTGATGATTTCCTCAAGAAACTTTCATAACAAGTATGATTTAAGATTTATGATAATATGCAAGGCTTGTATGAATGGTTGTGAGTTCACTCACCTAATCAAAGATTCATGTAACGACCCGAAAATTTTTGAAACCTATTATGTTTGGTCTTGTATGGTGTTATAATGGTCGTGTTTGAAATTTGGTGGTCACGGGTGGAGTTTAAGTAGCCGAACGCAAAACGGGTCATTTTGGGGCCTGGAGAGGCCGTTTAGACAGTGCACTTTACAGAAGCATAACTTTTGATGTAGGTCGAATTGTGTGGGATACTACATATAAAATGAAAGCTCTTTGAATTATCTTTCCAAAGCAAATGGTTTCACATAATTCCAAGGTCGTATGAAGCGGTTATGGCCAAAGGAGTGAGACTGCCTGAAATTCGGAAGACATTGAAGATAGGCCCTGGAAATTGGCCAAGGCAAGTGAGACGGACCGTGAACCTTTTCATAGTCCGTGTGGTGTTCCTTCAAGTGTTACAGATAGCTTGGGGTGGCCAAGCCCCACCCCACAAACCAAGTTAAGGTCAACGGAGCATTACACGGCCCGTGAGACCTCAAACGGACCGTTTGGTGGTCCGTTAAATGGGGCAGAGACTTGGCAAGGCTGTGG
>JBCEWC010011467.1:0-16674 GCA_038996855.1 Solanum aculeatissimum | reverse complement strand
AGAACCCATAACTAATTGGAAAACTTAATATCAATTTAAAAAGGGTTAGGGTTCTTAGGATCTTCAAGGATGAAAGGAGATCCTTGAATCAAGTCCCACATACCTTAATCCAAGCAAGCAATCAACAAGATCAAGCCTAATCAAGTCTTCTTCCCCAAATTCTACAAGCTAGCTTCAATGGAGGTCAAGAGAGCTTTAGGATCTTAAAAAAGAGTGTAGGAGAGTTTGAATGGATGAATGAGGGTTTGGGGGATGAATTCGGGGTTTAGGATACCTTACGGGACCAAAAAGGGGCTTAGGGAAATGTTAAATCACAAAAATACCATTAATAAACTGGAACTTTTCACTGAACATAGCACATAAACGGCAGATACAGTGATGTCAAATGGTCTCACAGACCGTTTACCATGTCTTCAAGAAGTACTTAGCCAATTCTACACGAGAACTCTCGGAGGACTTTCTGTTATATTTGACGAGCAACCAAACGGACCATCTAAGGTGAGACGTCCCATGTAACCTACCGTCTAACCTCACTTAACTCCAAAAATCTTGCTCAAGCCTTGGCCTAGCCACTGTCCAACTTCACGGGACAGTGGACGGCTCGTTAAGTGCCAAATGAACCGTTCAAGGTTCCGTCAACCTACACTTGGCTTAGGGATGGATCCAAGCCACCCCAAGCTCACTGTGATACCACACGACACCCTATATGGACCGTGCAAACTTTCACGGTCTGTGCAAATGTCCTTGGCCATTTTTCTGAGCCTATCTCCAATGGCTTTCGAATTTTAAACAGTCTCACTGTTTGGGTCATATATCCCTTATCCAATATCCAAATTGAGTGAAAACACTTGTGTTGTAAATATAACTCAAAGCGGCTAAATGTTATATGTATTATCTCACATGGTTCATCCCACATCAAAAGTTATGAATATTTGAAGTTGACTGTCAAAACTATCCCTCTAGGCCACTAACTAGCCCAATTTTCATTCGGCCATTTAAACTCAACCCGTGGCTACCAAAACTCAACCATGGATATTAATACATCATTGAATTCCAACCATAAGTAGATTTCGAAAATTTTCGAGTTGTTACATTAGCATTGCCTTGTAATTGTATCATGTTGCATCATACCACCCCTTGACCTGAGTAGGAGGAAAGGATAATATGTTCCATAGTTGTACGAACCCCTTGACCCAAGTAGGAGGTAAGGGTGAGATTTACTCTATATACCTCTTGACCCGAGTAGGAGGCAAGGGTGAGATTTACTCTATATAATCCCTTGACCACGAGTAGGTGGTAAGGATGGGACACTATAACACCCTTGACTACGATTAGGTGGTAAGGTCACGAGACACTTGATGCATGATTTGATGGAATTTCATATACTGTATTATATTTTGCCTATGGTGTGGTAATACTGGACATGTGGGAGATCTTATAAGGCTTATTGTATATTCTTATTGTGTACTAACCTTTTTTATGCAGGTGTAGGATTATTTGTTATTACATACTTATTCGATTACTCTTACCCAGTCAATTGAACCTATTGGGTACATTTTGATGTACTCACCCCTACTTTGTTTTCTCCTTGCAGATCGAGTACAGGGTTCAGAATAGGGTAGTTGATCATTTCACCTGATTATTGTTGATACCATCTAGATCTTAGCAGTGAGGCTCAAACTTTGAGTCGTCGTAGATCTTTGGGTTCCTTTTTTATTTTTGCTCTTTAGTTGTGACCCATTTTGGATCGCGATTCCCTTTATATTATTAAACACACATGTACATTCTCTCTCAAAATCTATGATCTGCTTCCTCTATTCTCTTGAGTCTCATGTGAACACATATACCCTACCTCCAGATCTACTCAAAATCTCAAAAATCAAAGTGAAATTTTGGCATAATCTCTAAGATTAAGAATAAATCCAAGATGATAGTTCCTCAAACCCAAGAGAGAAAAGATGACCCCTTCATTTTTCATAAATCTTGACAAATCTAGAGCGAGGGTTCACAATAGGGTGGTGGGTAATGGTTATGTGTCTCAAATCTATGGATTTTACAGTCCACAAATCCAATGTCCCATAGTAAAAGTAGTAAAAAATATGTGGATATTCTTATCCACATAAGATTCACATATAGAGTGACTCGGGAGTCATAGATCCCAAGGTCAACAACCACAATGACTAATGTTAGGTTCCTTCTATTTTATGAGGTAAATCATGATGGTGAAGCATTCACGGTCCCTGTTTATGGAAGAATTCAAACTCATAATCATGAAATAACTCATGGCATAAGTCACTTGCAGAAAACTCTAACTGATAAAAGATGATCTTGAATGCCTCCTTCTATTGGTTGAAGATAGGGTTGTCCATTCAGTTCATGATCCGTGAATTTTGCCAACTTTTGACAAATGTTGAGGAAATCACAACGTTTATGCATATCATAGGACATACATTTTTAAAAACAGATGATTAGATATAGGAAAGCACTATCCGGACTAGTAAAAAATAACTACGGACAAAAAATTTAACTATACATTTTAAGAATCTAAATTACATGACTTTACCAACTTTTTCATATTTACACCAGCATACCGATAATTTTTTGCAAAAGAGATAAAATTGCTAAGCGAGAGATTAATTAAGGCAGTTATACCATTAATGGAAGGAAATCTCAATAAAAAATTACATTCTACCAAATTGATTGGGAGACAATAGTTAAAAACGTCATTATTGCAGAGTGTAAATTTTTAATACCAAAAATAAATTTGATGGGTTCCTTAAATAAGTCAGCACAACTAATTAATGAGTAATGTAATTACCAAATTCATTATATAATGTTTCTCATTCATACTTTAATAATGTTAGAATGCTCAAATACTTTAATAATGTTTGATCCAATATGATGGAAATGGGACTTAACAGGTATATAATATTAACGATTCATACCAAATATATTACATTTTTATGGTTAAAAAATATAAAACTTTTGTGTTTTTTCATTAGAACCGTATTAAAGTTATTTTTATTTTAAACAATGTATAGTTTTAAAATTAGATATATTGTATATTCTGGTAGATACTATGTTGAATATTTGATGACTAATAATGTGTAAAGTTTGGTTTTATTATGATTGGTTATTTGAAGTAACTAAAACAGTTCTATACAACAAGTCTATTATTGGTTGTTTAGTTTTAATAACTGGAAAATTTTTAATTTTTCTTATGGTAGTTTTAATGTGAATTCTATATTTAAATTAAATGTTATCTTATCTATTTGGATGTTTTATATTTGTATAAATATTGAATCTTATTTAATCTATTTAATGTTGTCTATTTATATATTTAGGTGATGATATTTCCAGTAAGATGTTTTCTTTGTAGTTGGTTTGTTTCGTAAAATTGGAAGTTATATTGATGTGTCATAATTTAATGATGACTTATAGTTTGGTGTGTCAGAATGGATGAGTTATTTATTGTTGTTTTGGGTACTGTTTTGGTATATGATTTTATTTTAATATGGTGTATACATAAACAATCGATTGTTAATTTGATTCCTAGTACGGTGTTATAATGGTATCAGCCGTGAATGTGTGAATCTTCAATGTATCATCTTTTTTATATTTCTTGGTATTTTAATATAGTGTATACATAAACAATAGGTTGTTAATTTGATTCCTAGTATGGTGTTATAATGGTATCAATCATGAATATGTGAATCTTCAAAGTATCTTGTTTTTGTATTTCTTGGTATTTCAATATGGTGTATACATAAACAACGGGTTGTTATTTTGATTCTTAGTATGGTGTTATAATGGTATCAGCCATGAATATGTGAATCTTCAATGAATCATCTTTATGATATTTCTTGGTGTTTCAATATGGAGTATAGATAAACAATGGGTTGTTAATTTGATTCCTATTATGGTATTATAGACATATATCTGTGAATTTTCAATCAATCATCTTTTTAGTATATTTTTGTGATTTAATATGGTGTATTTGTAAACAATGATTTTAGTGTGATACCTATGATGATTTTATAATGGTATCAACCTTGTATGTCTGGATATTCAATTAATCATTTCTTTGGTATATTTTTGTATTTTAATATAGTGTATTTGTAAACAATGGTATGTTTATTTGGTATATCTTTTTTAATCTTTTGGTTTTCTAATTTTTATGTGAAAACTTGTGTTTAGTATGTTTTTAACTTTTTGTTGAAATGCATCACAAGAAAATATGAGAATTTCAAGATCGAAGAAGTCATTTATGATGTAAGCATCAATTACGATGGGCATCATAAACATTGTTGAAAAAGTTCTGTTTAATATGTTTTTGTGGTGTAAAGTTATTATTTGTATATCTATTTTAGTATAATTGTTTGATATGTTGGTATTGCTTTGTAAAACAATATCATAGATATAATACTTTGTAATTTAAATTTTTTACGAATGAAATTTTGTCAACATTGGTGATTTTTCATATATGTTGTTCTAGTTATTTATTAATTTGATTATTTTTTTAGTATAACTTATTCACTGTTTTTAAACATAATTGTACATCAAACTTAAATCAACAATGTATATTATTTAATATACTCAACTTTAAAATTAATATTATAAAATAATGTTTTAAGTGTAATGGTTTAGAATAGGCATGCAATTTGATTATATTTTATTGTAAGTTATTCATTATAGTTAAAAATCGATACCAATATTAACTTTTTTCTTTTTATAACTAAAATATATAAAATTGAAGAGAGAGAATCAAAAAAGAAATTTGTCCATAAAATTAAAATAGAATTAAAGAAGATAGAGAAAAACTTCAAACAATACTAGAAATTAAAAATGATAGAATTGTACAGAAAGAAAGAGAAATATTTTTCCATACAAAGAGATATAAAATGACAAAATTGAAGAGAGAAAAATAAAAGAGAAAAAAAATGGACAAAATTGAAGAGAGATAGAGAGATTTTTAATCCAAAAATTTTTTTTAAAAAAAGAACTAAAGAGAGAATTTTTCTCAACTTAAAAGTTTCACATATAAAAATTTTATTTTTTTTTAAATAAAATTTTACCATAAATGATGTAACATCCCCAAAGTTCATCGCACCTAGACTAAGTATATACCCAGAGAAACTGGAAAAAATGACTGAGAAAAATTTTTGATGGAAGATACCACGAGAGCCACTACGGCCCGTAGAGTAATCCACAACCCGTAAAGTGAGGTCTCGTAGGTCACCCCTGTGACTTAGGAAATTTTCTAAACCTGAGGTCCATATACGAGATAACATACGGCCCGTAAAACTATCCATGACCTGTAGATTGGTTTCATGAATTGGAGATCCAAAAATCCAATTTTCAATATCTTAAGCTACGAGTTATCAGATGACTCGTATAATATTTTACGGCTCATAGAAGAGGTTTCATATCAAGTTCCAGTAACTCAAAGCTTTGGACACCCTGATCCATGAGATGGATTTACAACTCGTAAAGAGTTTCACAGCTCATAAGTGAGGTTTCATGGGACATTCCAATAGCCAAATTATTTGGTCGTCCCATCTATGAAAGGCCATGTACGGCCCGTAGACGGGGTCTCATAGACCCCTGCGGCAGTTTTAAAGAGGGGTAATTTTGTCAAATTCTATCCCTTTTAATTAAAATCTTGGATGTTTTAGACTTAATTTAAGTCATAAAACAAAACCCTAAGTGTATTATCCCATACCACACACATAAAAATTTAATTCTTTTTAGCATTGAGAAAGAGAGAAACGACTTGGCTGTCGCATTCAAGTCAAGAATTATTGAAGTTCTGATTGTCCTCTGTGATTCCAGATATATAAGGCTAATCAAAACATGGATTTTGTTCTTCCATGTGCCCCATAGACCGAGTTATTAGAGTTGTGAACAAATAGAGCCTTCCATAGATATTCTTGAAGGTTTTTCTTAAAAATTCTAATGTATTTTTGTATAATCATACATGAATTACAGTTTTCATGAATTAGTTACTTGAAAATAGATGGTTTTACTCTTCTACATGAACCTTAGCATGAATTCTTAATATTTTTGTATATTACAGTTAAATGGGCATGCATGAGTATAAATTGAGCCTAAAAGTCTATAAAATTCCTAAATATTTATAATTTCTTTTGTCTTCTTGATTGCTATGAGTCCAAATGATGCATGATATAGCCTTTATGAGTCAAGAACTGAACCTTAAAAGAATGAAACCAAAGAGTTGAAAATTGATGTGATGAATTGAGTTTACTAATGTCCAATGAGACTAGATGAATGAGTTAACCATAGGGTTGATGTCTTATGAGCATGTTGAGTCTTGAGAGGATTATTGAGCACCGAATTGAGTAAGAGTAAGTCCAACTCGAACTCAATAACTACGTGGCCAGCATAGGAGAAGATTGAACCGTAAAATTAGATAATTCCTTATTATCCCAAAAAGAGGACTTAATGTTATTATTGTGGATACACTGATGAGATGTCATTTACCCTTGCAAGGTATTGGATGGATATGGCAATGACATCACTTCGTTGTATTATCACCGGCTCATAGGTGATGGTTGTCGGTTAGAGAAACTACCAAATAGGTCTTGATAGTACTCTGGGTGGATGGGATCAGATGGTATATGAGTGGTCATTGTCTAAACTTTATTCTTACCTTAGACTTTTGACTTGATGACTGAGTTCCTTACTTTCTGAGTTAAGCTATTTGAGCTGATGTTATTCTACCATTACATGTCTCATTCTGCCATTTTACATACTAATACATTCCACGTACTGACATCCATTTTGGGTCTGTATCTTTTCATGATGCAGAGATAGGTACTAGTGGTCATCAGTAGTCACTCTGTTGAGGACCTATTTACATTCAGTTGATTGGTGAGTCCTCCCCTACTTTCGGAGGATACTATGTTTCTTTCTAGCATTGAGTTCAGACTTATTCTATTTTATTTTTAGATAGTCATGGACCTGTTATTGGCACCACTTAGTCAGATGTTTAGAGGCTTCATAGACTTGATTGTCGAGTTATGTTTTGATATTATTTCTGACTAGTTTCTTTCGCACTAGTCTTTCTTAGTTGAGAGATAGATTGTTTTAGCTTTGGCCTTTGATTTTTTTGTATTATCATTGTGTTTTCTTGAGTATTATTTATCATTGATGTCTTCTGCTATTAGAATGTGATTGAACGAATGTGATAAGGCCGAGTGGTTTGCTTGGAGGCTAGCAATAGTCTCTGAGTCTGGTCAAGCCTAGGGTACTCTCCCGAGGTGTGACAAACTTGGTATCAAAGCATAGAGCTCAAGTGTTATGGGAAATCTATGAAGTCATGTCTAGTAGAGTCTTGTTTATGGGTGTGTTGTGCACCACACTTTATAAGAAAGAGGCTATAGGACATTAGGAATTGTTACACTTCTCTTGTATTCTGAGTTCATGCGACAGAGTTTAACTCTATTAAAGTATCTATCTAAATTGTGCATTCCTCAATTGCAGATCATGCCCCTTAAGCATACCGCCACCCAAAGAGATGCTTTAGTCTCCAATGCCGCGAATCCCCCACCAGAGGTGCCTACTCAGATAGAGACGAGGGGTTAAGGTCGACTAACTAGAGCCACTGATGTTCCACAAGCACCCACTGCTCTACCTGCTCCTACAACAAAAGTTGATTTTAGAGGAGTTATCACTATGCTAACCCAACTGGTAGCCGCTCAGAGTGGGAATCGAAGATCATAAACCCCTAGCTCTAGCTCCCAAGAGACAACTGCTATAACCAGACTTAGAGATTTATTTAGGATGAACCCACCAGTCTTCATAGGGTCTAAGGTTGAGGAAGACCCCCAGAACTTTATTGATGAGATGTGGAAGCTATTGAAAACTATGCATACGATCGAGACTGAGGAAGTTGAACTTGATTCCTATCAACTTAAGGATGTAGCAAATGTTTGGTACAATTAGTAGAAAGAAAGTCGAGGTGAGGATGTTGAACCAGCCATTTCAAGTGATTTTGAGAGTGTCTTTCTTTACCACTTCTTTCCACGAGAGGTGAGGGAATCAAAGGTTGAGAAGTTTGTCAACTTAAAACATGAGGGAATGACTGTCAAAGAATATAGTCTCAAGTTCATATAGATGTCCAAGTATGCTCTAGATATGGTCCCTGACATGAGATCTAGAATGACAAAATTCATATCCGACTTTGGCAAGCATGTGAAAAAAGAGTGCAAAGCGACATTGCTAATTCTGGGCATGGACATCTCTAGAGTTATGGTCTATGGCAACTACTTGAGAAGGATAAGAAGAGAGATATGGAGGAGAATTTAAGCAAGAAGGCTAAATCAGCAGGGCATGATCCTAGCAAGAAGAAGCAAGGTAAAAGGGACAGCTTTTATTTTCAGAATAGGTCTTCAAACTATGCACCATCCTCAGCAAGTGCACCAGCTCTGAGTAACAGGTCTGATAAGAAGTCACAGAGATATCAGAATTATAGAGCTCAAGGTTCCTAACCCCAAGCTAGTGTGGCTCAAGGTTTGAGGAGGAAACCGCCATGTGGCAAGTGTGGCAAACTCTACCTAGGTGAGTGTTGAGAGGGCACAAATGCTTGCTTCAAGTGTGGACATACTGGTCATTTCCAAAATGAGTGCCCAATGAGAAGGTGTGGTAAGGGAGGTAATAGAGCTCAGTTTTTTATAGCACCACAGGCTAGTGATAGTCAGAGAGGTGCCACTACTAATATGGGTAAGGGTACAAATCGTCTGAATGTGATGGTCAATCGATAGCATTAGGAAGTTGCACCAGATGTTATTACGGGTATGCTTCGAGTATTTTATTATGATGTATATGCCTTTCTTGACCCAAGTCACACTTTATCATTTGTGACTTCATATGTGGCTAGTAAGTTTAAGATCCTTCATGAATGTCTTCTTGAGCCCTTCAGTGTTTCTACTCCTACTGGTGAGCCTATCTTAGCTGAAAGGGTTTATAGAGATTATGTAGTGTCCATTTACCATAGAGATACTCTTGTTGATCTGATTGAGTTAGAGATAGTTGACTTTGATATGATCTTTGGCATGGATTGGATTTATGCCTGTTATGCCTCTATCAACTGTAGAACCCAGACGGTCAAGTTCCAATTTCTGAATGAACCTGTTATAGAGTGGAAGGGTAGTTTTGCAGTACCTAAGTGTAATTTTATTTCCTACCTTAAGTGCAGAAAGCTTATTTCTAAAGGATGTATCTATCACCTCATGCAAGTTAAGAATGATGATGTAGAGTCTCTACCTTTTAAGTCAATTCTAGTTTTCAATGAGTTTCCTGATGTCTTCCCTGATGATTTGCTTGGAGTCCCTCTTGATAGGGAGATTGGCTTTGGGATTGATGTTTTCCCCGATACTCAGCCCATATCTATTCCTTCGTATAGATTTTCTCCCACTGAGTTAAAAAACCTGAAAGAGCAATTGAAAGATCTTTTGGATAAGGGCTTCATTAGGTTGAGTGTCTCACTGTAGGGTGCTCTTATCCTATTTATTATAAAGAAGGATGGTACCCTCAAGATGTGTATAGATTATCGCCAGTTGAATAAAATAACCATTAAGAATAAATATCTCCTTCCAAGAATTGATGACTTGTTTAACGAACTTTAGGGTGCCACTATTTACTCCAAAATAGACCTCTAATCAGGCTATTACCAGTTGGAAGTGAGAGAATGTGACATCCCAAATATGGCTTTCTGAACCCAATACGGTTACTTCGAGTTCATGGTAATGTCCTTTGGGTTGACAAATGTACCTCCAACTTTCGTGGACTTAATGAACAGAGTGTTTAGATAGTATCTTGATATGTTCGTGATTGTATTTATTGATGACATATTAGTTTACTCTAGAGATGAGGAAGAGCATGTCGATCATATTTGAATTGTTCTTCAGATGCTCAAGGAAAGTGAGTTGTATGCAAAATTCTACAAGTGTGAGTTTTGGCTCAAGTCCGTGGCTTTTCTGGGCCATGTGGTTTTGGGCGACAGTATACGAGTGGATATTCAAATGATCGAGGCAGTCAAGAATTGGTCTAGACCAACCTCTTCCACAGATGTAAGGAGTTTTTTGGGTTTGGTTGGCTACTACCGCAGATTTGTTGAAGGATTCTCTTCCATATCCGCATCGCTGACTAGACTGACTCAAAAGAAGGTCAAGTCTCAGTGGTCTGATGCATGTGAGAAAAGTTTTCAAGAGTTGAAGACCAAATTGACTACTGCACCAGTATTAACTTTGCCTGAAGGAACTGATGGATTTATCATTTATTGTGATGCCTCTAGAGTGGGATTAGGATGTGTGTTAATGCACAAAGAAAAGGTACTTATTTATGCTTCCAGACAGCTCAAGGTCCATGAGAAAAATTATCCAACCCGTGTTCTTGAGTTGGCTGTCGTGGTATTTGCACTAAAGATTTCGTGTCATTACTTGTATGGGGTGCATGTAGATGTGTTTATTGATCACAAGAGTCTACAATATGTATTTAGTCAGAAAGAGCTCAATTTAAGGCAAAAGAGGTAGCTAGAGTTGCTCAAAGACTATGACATGAGCATCGTCTACCACTTAGGTAAAGCTAACATTGTTGCTGATGCTCTTAGAAAATTATCAAGGCGTAGCACGACCCATATTGAGGAGGGAAAGAGAATTGGCAAAGGATGTGCGTAGATTTTCCTAATTGGGAGTACAACTTGAAGAGTCTAACGAAGGTGGAGTTATTGTTTAAAATGGGTCTGCATCATCTCTTGTAGTGGAGGTGAGGAAAAGCAAGACCAAGACCCCATCTTGCTATAATTGAAGGAAGATGTGTATAAATAGAAGGTGATGGCTTTCGCCAAAGAGGGAGATAGAATATTGAGGTATCAAGGCAACCTGTGTGTTCCAGATGGTGATGGTGTTCGAGAGAGGATCATGGCAGAGGCCCATAATTCTAGATATTGTATTCATCCGAGATCAACTAAGATGTACCATGACTTAAGGGAGGTCTACTGGTGAAGTGGAATGAAGAGGGGCATTGCTGCATTTATTTCTAAGTGCCCGAATTTCCAACAAGTAAAAGTTGAGCATTAAGGTCATGTGGACTAGCCCAGAACTTTGAGATTCCAAAATAGAAATGGGAGATGATCAACATGGACTGCATCACAGGCTTACTGAGGTCCCGCAGATAACATGACTCGATTTGGGTGATAGTTGATCAGAAGAAAAAATCTACACACTTCTTGGCAGTAAAGACAACTGACACTGTAGAGGATAATGCTCAATTATACATAAAAGAGATTTTTAGATTGCATGGAGTTCCTTTGTCCATCATCTCAGACAGAGGAGACCAATTTACTACATAGTTTTGGAGATCTTTCCAGAAAGGCTTGGGTTCGAAGGTGAATCTTAGCACCACTTTTCATCTTCAGACTTATGCACAGGCAGAACGCACAATTCAGACCCTGAAGAATATGTTGAGAGCATGTGCCATTGACTTCAAGGGTAATTAGGATGATCATTTACCTTTGATTGAGTTTTCTTACAACAATAATTTTCATTCGAGTATTCATATGGCTCCCTATGAGGCTCTTTATTGTAGGAGATGTAGATCCCCAATTGGTTGGTTTAAGGTGGGTAAAGCAAATTGATTGGACTAGACTTAGGTTACCAAGCCATGGAGAAAGTGAAAATCATTCGAGAAATATTGAAAACTACACATAGTCATCAGAAATCTTGCACTGATGTTAGGAGGAGAGACTTAGAGTTCGAGGTCAAGGATTGGATGTATTTAAAAGTGTCACCTATGAAGGGCATGATGTGATTCGGGAAGAAAGGGAAGTTGAGTCTGAGGTACATAGGTCCTTACTAGATTGTGAAAAGATAGGCAGTGTGGCCTATGAGTTAGAGTTACCCCTAGAGTTAGCAGTCATCCGTCCAGTTTTCCACATTTCTATGCTTAAGAAGTGTTTGGGAGATCCACAGTTGGTTGTGCCTGTTGAGAGTGTTGGAGTGAAGGGTAGCTTGAGTTACGAAGAGGTCCCCGTTCAAATCCTTGATCGACAGGTTCGCAAGTTGAGGACCAAAGAGATTGCATTTGTAAAGTGTTGTAGAGAAATCAGTTTGTAGAAGAAGCTACGTGGGAAGACGAAGAGGATATGAAGGCCAAGTACCCCTATTTGTTCCCACCTGTTGATGATAAGAGAGTATATGTTAATGATTCTTTCCCTAATCTTTGATTTTTCTTTATTCTAAGTTTGACTGGAAAAGGTACCTTAGAGTCTGAGTGATGGTGGAATTGAATTGTTGGTTGTTTGAGTCTTTTACTTGCTTAACCTCCTAACCGAATGACTATATGAGTGATTTTTGAGTTGTTTGATTGTAATAGTTCATGAGAAAATTTGTGCCTTGACTAGGTTCTTAGATTTCTCATCATTCGAGGATGAATGATCCTAAGGGGGAGATAATGTAACATCCCCAAAGTTCATCCCACTAGACTGAGTATATACCCAGAGAAATTGAGAAAAATGACTGAGAAAATTTTCTAAAGGAAGATACCACAAGAGCCACTACAGCCCGTAGAGTAATTCACGACCCATAAAGTGAGGTCTCGTAGGTCACCCCTGTGACTTAGGGAATTTTCTAAACCTGATATCCATATACAAGACAACATATGGCCTGTAAAACTATCCACGACCTGTAAATTAGTTTCAAAAATTGGAGATCCAAAAATTAAATTTTTAATATCTTAAGCTACGAGTTATCAGACGACTCGTAGCTATGAGATATCAGACGACTCAAAAATATCAAGAATTCATCCATAAATTAAATTTGTAGTATCTTGAGCCTGAAAGTCTATAAAATTCCTGAATGTTTTTAACTTTATTTTTGTCTTCTTGTATGTTATGAGTCCAAATGATCCACGATTTAATCTTTATGAGTCATGAACTGAATCTTAAAAGAATGTAACCAAAGATTTGATAATTGATGTGATGAATTGAGTTGACGAATGTCCAATGAGACTAGATGAATGAGTTAACTATAGGGTTAATGTCTTATAATCATGTTGAGTCTTGGGAGGAGTATTGAGCACCGCATTGAGTAAGAGTAAGTCCAAATCGAACTCAATAACTACATGGCCAGCGTAGGGGAGGATTGAACCGTAAAATTGGACGATTCCTTATTGTCCCAAAAAGAGAACTTGATATTAT
Source organism: Solanum aculeatissimum (assembly GCA_038996855.1). Classification (NCBI taxonomy): domain Eukaryota; kingdom Viridiplantae; phylum Streptophyta; class Magnoliopsida; order Solanales; family Solanaceae; genus Solanum; species Solanum aculeatissimum. The sequence continues at coordinate 3,458 of JBCEWC010011467.1, read as the reverse complement.
TATTGTGGATCCATTGATGGGATGTCCTTTACCCTTGCAAGGTATTGGATGGATGTGGCAAGAACATTGTTTCGTTGTATCATCACCTGCTCATAGGTGATGGTTGTCGGTTAGAGAAACTCCCAAATAGGTCTTGATAGTACTCTAAGTGGATGGGATGAGATCGTATATGAGTGGTCATTGTCTAAACTTCATTCTTACCTTAGACTTTTGACTTGATGACTGAGTTCCTTACTTCCTGAGTTGAGCTATTTGAGTTGATGTTATTCTGTCGTTACATGTCTCATTCTGCCATTTTACATACTCGTATATTCCATGTATTGACATCCATTTTGGGCCTGCATCTTTTCATGATACAGAGACAGGTCCTAGTGGTCATCAGCAAGCACTCCGTTGAGGACCTATTTATATTCAGTTGATTGGTGAGTCTTCCCCTACTTTCGGAGGATACTATGTTTCTTTCTAGCATTGAGTTCAGACTTATTATTTTATTTTGAGGTACCCATGGACCTGTCATTGGCACGACTTAGTCAGATGTTTAGAGACTTCATAGGCTTGATTGTCGAGTTATATTTTGATGTTATTCCTGACTAGTTTCTTTCGCACTAGTCTTGCTTGTTGAGGGATAGATTATTTCGCCTTTTGCCTTTGATTTTCGTACTATCATTGTGTTTCCTTGAGTATTCTTTATCATTGATGTATTCCGCTATTAGAATGTGATTGAACGAATGTGATGAGGCCGAGTGGTTCGCTTGGGGGCTAGAAATAGTCTCTGAGTGTCGGTCATGCCAAGGGTACCCTCCCGGGCCATGACAAATGACTACTACCTCTGTCTCATATTATATGGGCATCTTTTTATAAATATTTGTCCCATATTATATGGGCACTTACTAAATTAAGATAGAATTAATTATTTTTTTCCATTTTACCTTGACTATTAATTTGTGTATTACTGATTTTTTTTCTAACCTAATTTAATGTACATTGATATAAATGTAGGATAAAATGGTAAAGTCTACTAGTGTATTAATGATTTCTTAATAATCGTGTAAAATGAAAATTGTCCATATAATATAGAACGAAGGTAATATTTAACATTAAATGTAGCACAGATTACAAAAGGAAAATACTTATTAATACTCATTCACACTCACACGTGTATTAATGAACATAAAGGGAATTGTTTATTTTTGTAATTTAAAAGTTATTTTGGTAAATAACATTTTTAGTGCTAATACAGCTCTTAAAGTGTGTAAATATTTGGAAAATTATAGAATTACACAACATAATTTATCAAAATCTTTGATATTCCCTACCATAAAAAAATTACAAAAATTCCTTATTTTTAGATTCTCTCTCTTATTTTTAGATACTTAATACATAATCTTTCCCCCACACGTTAATTACAATAATTACACCTTTTTGTTTTTGTTTTTTGCAGTCTAATCAATGTCAATCACTGATCAGTTACCCAAATTATCATAATTAATTACAAATTCAAATTTTTATGCTAATATTTTATGGAACACAAAATGTTTGTCTTCTTCTTCCTTCTTTGTTTGAAAGTTTTCCCCAAATTATTTTCGTCCTTGGATCAGTTAACACTTCCAATGGATCTCAACCAACATTAGTTGTCTACATTGATAACATTCAAGAAACCTGTCTAGACCCATCAGTCGACGATGCCCACAATCCTCAAGGTGACTCCATTGAAGATAATTTACAAGAAGAGAATTTACAAGAAGAATGTAGGCACAACTTCAAAATTCAATGACTCAAAATGACATGTAAAAAGGAAAAAAAAGGAAGAGTCCATTACCACCCGCACTTTGATGCCGAAAGTGTGTTTCTCTTTGTTGAAGTAATTTATGATACAGTTTTCTATACTTATTGGGTATTTTTTTATATTATTTTCATGTATCTAATATATAATTGTTGTTGTTGTGTTATCTTTGTGTGTGAATTCGGTGAATTGATATATAATTTTTGCGAATACATTTTTGATAAATGAAAATCACAAGTTCTGTGTTGATACTATACTTAGGTTTTTAGGAATTTTGGGGATTTCTAATTGTTCAAGTATCAAATTTATGAAATCCTTTTTAATACGCGCATACTGACAATCTAAAAAAATCAGTTTTTTTAACTAAGTATCAAGTATTTAATTGAAGTATACACATTCAAATATCACGTAATCTTAGGAAATACCTAATTTCACACAAAGCACATAAATTCAAGTATCGATTATATACCTGAAGTATATTATTTCAAGTATCAGGTATAGTCAAGTAAAAGCACATAAATTCAAGTATGAATTATATACATGAAGTACATTATGTCAAGTATCAAGTATAGTCAATTAATTCATAGTATTTTAATATATTTTTATCTCATGTTACTTTTTCGAACTATCACTGCAGGGATTATGTAACAACCCGAAAATTTTCAAAAACTCCTTATGGTTGGCCTTATATTATGTACTAATGGTAATGGTTAAGTTTTGGTAGCCACGGATTGAGTTTAAGTGGCCGAACGCAAAATGGGCTAGTCGGTGGCCTAGAGGGACAATTTCGGCAATGTACTTCAAATGGTAACACCTTTTGATGTGGTTTGAACCATGTGGACTACTACACATCGAATTGAATATCATTGAGTTATCTTCTCAACGCAACTGGTTTCACTCGATTCGGAGTTAGGATGAGGAAGTTATGGCAAAACCAGTGAGATAGCCTGAAATTCGGAAGACATTGGAGATAGGCTCGGCAAAATGGCTAAGGACAGGCCTACGGTCCGTGAAACATGTCACGGTCTGTGAGGGGTACCATGTGGAGGTCCAGTGAGCTAGGGGTGGCTAGGAACCACCCCATGAACCAAGTCCTACGCCACGGAACCTCAGACGGTCCGTTTGAGTTTAGACGGCCCGTGAACTGTCCCATCAAGTGGGACAGTGTCTTGGTAAAGTTGTGGCCAAATTAAATGGATATAGGAGGGATCACGGAACCATGACATGGCCCATTGAACCTCAGACGGTCCGTGTGAATGCTCGTCAAGTGTTCCAGAAAGTCCTCCGAGAGTTTGCGTTAAACATTTGGTTAAGTCTTGTTTGATGGGAGGGGAGACGGTCCGTGTGACCAGTACACGGGCACTGTAGCAACCTTGTGACTCTGCTTAGTCTCGTAAATTTGCATTTTATTAATGGTAATTTGGTGATTTAACATTTCCTTAAGCCCCTTTTTGGTACCCTAAGGTCTCCTAAACCCCTTAAACATTCCCCAAACCCTCTTTCACCCATTCAAATTCTCCAACACACTCTTTAGAAACTCTAAAAGTCTCTTGGCCTCCATTGAAGAAAGCTTGAAGCAATTGGAGAAGACAACCTTAACTAAGTTTGACTTTACAATTAGTTGGTGAAATTAAGGTATGTGGGACTTGATTCAAGGATCCTCTTTCATCCTTGA
>JBCEWC010011466.1:0-16674 GCA_038996855.1 Solanum aculeatissimum | reverse complement strand
CCCCCCCCCCCCCCCCCCCCCCCCCCCCCCCCCCCCCCCCCCCCCCCCCCCCCCCCCCCCTGTCGAAAAGACATCCTACCATAAACATGGAATTTGAGAAGGTTCCTTTCAAAACTAGACACGTTGTGTGGTTTGTTTTTTCATGTGGGATTAGAAACAAGAGGAAACTAAAAGGGCCCTCATGACTTAAATGCTAAGGATACTTTGGTTACTAAACGGACGTGCATAAACATAACATGTAGTATAAATTTGTAATGTATTGTCACCAAGTAACACAATGTTGTACCCTCACACCTGCACACATGCACATTATTTATTGGAAAAGGGCCCAGGCAGAGGCGAATTCAAAATTTTGAATTTTGAGTTCTTCATCCACCATTGATGAGCGGTGGGGGAGATGTTAGCAATTTCGACATCTTGGGCAGTAATATTGTCTCCTTCCTTCGCTATCTCACATGTATCTTTTATTTACAAGGATAGACCATATATATGTATAGTGACAAGTTGTATTTTGTAATTAATAGAGTATTAAAGTGGCAATTAATTAATAATTAGGTGTTTAGCACTGTGATCATAAAGAATGAAGTAATTGATTTTATACCATAATATGTTAGTTGTTTCACTCTTAAGGAAGGAGACAGACTATAAAACCTACAATATATAAGTGCAAATAACAATATAAATAAGATGGAAATGGTACATGTTGGGTCTAAGTAAAGTGTGAATTGAGAAATGGAGAAGGAAAGACAAAGGAAAAATGTGGGGGAACCAATAAAGGGAGATGAAGAGTTATTTAAGGAAAATGAATAGTCATTTCTTCCTCATCGGAAAAATAGAGGAAAAGTGGGATCCTTATATTAGGATACACTTCCTCTAACTCTTAAAGAGTCAAGAAAAGGAGACCCCCTCACGCCGTCGTCGTCGACAAATGATGTGATTGATATATTTTTTGGACAAAATTTGTGCCTAAAGTCTGTCACAACAGACACTTCATTTCCAAAAGGCACCATGACTGTTCTAAGCAGGTACTTCCTTAAGGACACACAATGAATTTTGTGGACTCAGATTCTTAAACGTTTTTGTATTCTGTCTTTTTCATTGCAAATTCTATACGGGGATAACAGTACACACATATAAAAGAACACCAAGGTATATATCTTTTTGAGCAATCGGTGTAAAGTTCCACAAATGTTGATTAGTAAGAGGCAAATCAAGATTTTAAGTGGATATAGCACCTATTGTTCCTTTATGAATATATTTTATAAGATTATTAAGTTATATTATTGGAAGGATTTTTTTTTCCCAAGAAGATTGTTTCTATTTAGGAAGTGGGCACAGTTGGGATTTAATTGATATATGTAATAAGATGTCTATATGAGAGGAGGGAGGAAAAATGAGCGCAAAGACAAAATTGGAACGGAAAGATATGAATGAGAGAAATAAATGTTAACATTCATCTTTGTTTTATGCGCCAAAAGCTATAACTGATAGTAAAGATACAATTTTATTTCTTAACTAAATTTATCAAGAAAGCATTATATATGTTCGAGCATGAGTCCAACTAAGATCATCTCATTCCATTACCCTCATAGGTCTTGCCAAAGGCTAAGCGTTGGTTATTATCCAACACCTGCCTCATGCAGCATGCTGCTCTTAGGAATCGAACTCATAATTTTGACTTTGATACCATTTGATAGGATCAATTGCTTATCATCATACCTAAAATTATAGTTGATAGTAAGGACGTAACTTTAATTTTTAGCTAAGACCATCAAGCAAGTGTCATAGTCGATCATATATATATCAGATCTAAGCTATCTCAGTCCCCTTATGGCCTTTGTCATGCATAGATATGATCTTAGCATTATCGAATATATATATATTGCATATTAAGGGCTCTTTTAGAGTTTTAGTTTGAGAACAATTGATATCATGAATGATGTATCAAACTTAAATGGTGCCAAAATCTCCTTATCCATTTTGTGTGAATTGTAAGAAGCTTTAAATGTTGCCAAAATCTTCTTATCCATATTATGTGTATTGTAAGAAGTTCATGTTCCTTTTTTCTTTTTATATATTATTATGCACTGCTTCTCCCAACTTCTAAAATTGGATTTTTGGATGGAAGTTTGTAGATTAAAAACAAAAACAAAAGATATTTAACCTCATTATTGTTTTTTGTACAAGTCATGAAATATAGAAAATCTTGATTCCTTATCCAGTAATGAAGCTCATTTTAGTAATGTTATAGGAATTTAGTGGCCAAGTCTGGAATTTGATAAAGTGGTGTAAAAAATAATAATTATGGATTGTGTTAAGGGTGTATTGAAAAATTAAATATACACTCATAATTCTAGCTAATATTTAATCTATGGACACTATATAATTTTTTGATGAAGAATGCGTACTATGAATTTTCAATTCTTAAAATATTGAGTCAATCTCTAATTCTATTTTTAAGTAATTAAAAAATCTATATATTTATATGCATATGCGCGTAAAAAAAATAAAAATTTATCTTATATATAAAGTATAATTGTTTTACTAAAAAAGTTGAGATAAACTCCCTCCTACCGTAGATCCGGACCTTGCTTGTATTTTTATTGATAATTTTAATGTGATTTTTTAGATAGTTTTAATTTCTCAATTATTGTGGTCTATAGTATTTTTACGTAATTTTTAAATAATATATTTCATTTTTATTGTCACAATTTATGTGGCACCGATGAAATTTGGATAGTCAACCAAATTTTTACATGACTTTTAATTTTAACTCGTTAATTATTGTGATTTATAGTAATTTTATGTCATTTTCAAATAATATATGTTATTTCCCTGGCCTAATTCATGTGACACGGATAAAATATGGAGAGCCAACAAAATTTTAAATATGTCCTATAAATATTTTAAGTTTCTAATTATTATTGTTTATTGTACCTCCTAATTTTTGTGGTATTGATAGAATTGAATAAAAAAAATTATCTTTTAAAAATTCAAGTTGTTAATTATTGTGATTTACAATACTTTTTATATCACTTAAAATAATTTATGTGGTACAGATAAAAATTAGAGAGTAAGTCAAAAAAATTATATATTTTTTAAATATTTTAAATTATTAATTATTATAATTTATTTTTACATAACTTTTAAATATATAATTAAAAAATAAATAAATAAATACAAAAAAATAATCAAATTGCGGACGCTGACAAATATTTATGTTGCACAAATTATTAAAAGGCAAAGAAATATAAAAAGACTGCACACCCAATCTCAGGGATATAATAAATCTTTGAGATGACAACAAAGAGATACAGGTAATTAGGGATGGCAATAGGGTGGGTGTGGGGCGGGTACGGAGTGGGTTGAACTTAATTCATAATTTTTTTAAATTGTCCCGTCTTGTACAGTGATTTTTTCCATTTTCAATCCGTCCCACCCTGTCCTGCTTAAATTTTTAAGTTCTTTTATTTTTTAATTGAATTTAATATGAAAAATTAGAATTCATATTTTTTTTAATTTTTCACTAATTTACTATTTTTAGTTGACATTTCAACAATTGTTTCTTAATCGTTAATTAAAAGTTTCTAATTAACATTTTAACAACTAATAATTTATCCGACATGTATAATTTAAATTTTAGAAAAAAATAAAATTAAAGTCAATGTTTAATATAAAAAGTTTATATCTTTGATTTTTAATAATTACAAATATTTAATTTTCTTCGAATTACTATTTGATTTTTTGAACTCGCCCCACATTAGTTTTAAAAATAGTTATTTCAACCCACCCCCGCACCCACCCCGCTCCACATAACATTAAACCCGCATCCGCCCCACATAACATTAAACCCGCATCCGCCCCGCATAGCTCTAAACCCGCACCGCATCCGCCCCGCACCGCCCCATTGCTATCCCTAGTTTTAGGAACTTGTCACTTCATTGTCCCTTGTGTCGTGCCTTGTACTGTTTATGAGATTTCCTAAACTCTTGGTGTTCTTGTCTCTCTTTTAGAACATGCCTCCCAGAAAAGCTCCCTTCCCCCGTCAAGCTTCTGCATTTGAGGAAGAGGCCCCTCGGCCACCGGAGTGTCTCATGCAGAGTTCAGGAATGTGGTATCTATGTTGGGTCTTCATGGTTGAAAGGAAAACCATGAATTAATCTCACATACCTTGATTAACTAGAAGACTTAAGGAGAGGAATGATTGAAAAAGAAGTCTTCCTTGGATTCTAACTTAAACCCTCAATCCACACTTGAAAGAGGGCTTTTAGAAGAGAGAGTTTGAATAAAATTCTAAGTGTAGAATGAATTTGAATAGGATGAAGGTGTATAGATTAATTCAGGGGTTAGGAGAGCTTAGGAAGACTAAAACGATTTAGAAAATCACCAAAATTATAATTAAATCATTACTGAAATGGATATAAAAAGCTACCCAGGTCATCCTCACGGACCGTGTAGTGGCACATGGGTCGTGAACCCTCCCATCTAGGTGCACTTAGAAAAATATCCCACTAACAAAAGTTTGAGATGATAATTCCATACTTAGAAAAATTCACTTTTTTAACCACACGGGCCGTGAGGCCTCACACGGACCATGAATCGGACCGCGGGAACTCACTTGACCAAGAGCCTTGGCTGGTCCCCTCTGACGGACCACAAGTTTCGCACGCTTTGTGAAGCGTCCTTTCTCGTTGATGCGAAGTCCAGAACTCTAACCTTATACATAGAACCAATCCTTATGCGAAGTCCAGAACTCTAACCTTATACCGCTTCGGTCTTCTTGGGATCAACCTTAATACCATCACCGGACACTACATGACAAAGAAAAGAAACTTCTCCCGACAAAAACTCATATTTACTAAACTTGGCAAATACCTTCGTCTCCCTCAAAGTCTGAAGTACCAATCTCAAGTGACCCATATGCTCCCACTTATTTCAGGAGTAAATTAGGATATCATCAATAAAGATAATCACAAAATTATCAAGGAATGTCTTGAACATCCGATTCATAAGATCCATAAACATCGCCAGACCGTTGGTCAAACCAAACAACACTACCACAAATTCAAAATGTTTGTACCAAGTCCCAAAAGCTATCTTAGGAATATCACACTCTCTCACCTTCATGATGGTGACCCAAACGAAGATCTATCTTTGAGAAATGTGTGGCTTCTTAAAGTTGATCGAATAAGTAATCGATCCTAGGCAACATGTACTTATTCTTTATGGTTACCTTGTTCAATTGTCGACAATCAATACACATCCAAAGCGACCCATCCTTCTTCTATACAAAAAGAATAGGAGTACCCCAAGGCGAAATACTCAGCCTAATGAAGCCTTTCTCCAGTAGGTCTTTCAACTGATCCTTCAATTCTTTTAACTCGGTCAGGGCCATACGCTAAGGAGTTATTGAAATAGGTTGAGTATCCGAGAGGAGATCTATACCAAAATTCACTTCTCTATCAGGAGAAATACCGGGTGAATCTGCAGGAAACATATCGTGGAATTCATTAACCATCGAAACTGACGCAAGAGTAGGTGACTCAGTCTCTATGTACCTAACCCTCATAATATTATATATGCACCCCTTAAAAATCATCTTCTGGTCTTTGAGATAGGAAATAAATCAACCTTTAACAATAGAGTCACTACCCTTCCATTTCAAAACAGGTTCATTAGAAATCTGAAATCTGACTTTCTGAGTTCTACAGTCAACTGAGGTATATGAAGCAGGTAACCAATCCATCCCAAGGATAACATTGAAGTCAAACATCTCAAGCTCTATAAGATCACCGGGAAGGACTTTAAGCAAGACTTAAATGGGGCAACCCCGATAGACTTTCTGAGCTATAATAGACTCATCCACAGGAGTATAAACTGAACAGGGCTCCCTCAAGGTTTCAGGACTCAAACCAAATTTAATAGCCAACAAAGGAGTCACAAAAGATAAATTTTCACCTGGATCAAGCAAAGTATAAGCATCAAATTCAAAGAATTTTAACATACTCGTCACCACATCTGAAGTCTCCTCCACTTCCTGGCTTGCATAAAAAGCATATAATCTATTGTTTCTGGGTGCATTTCATGTAGGAACCCTCTGTTGAACCTGACCACCCGGAGCTCCCTAGCCTTGATCCTTTTTAGAAACTTTAGGATAGTCGGAGACCCTGTGGCCTATGTCACCACATCCGTAGCAAGCACCTGTATCTCTCCAGCACCTCTCAGGATGGTTCTTCCCACACCTATTACACCGAGGGACCATTGCCCTTCCCTCAACCTGTGCCTTAGGAGGAGGCACTCTAGCATTGACAAATCTTACATTAGAACCTTGGCCTAACTGAAGACGATTAAAACCAACACCATTCCTAGAGATGGAGAACCCACCATCATATCGGGCCTTCTTAGAATCATTCACCCTTTTTTCCTTGAGATTCTCTCCCTCAATTTGTTCAGCATAAATTATAAGCCTGGAAATATCCATATCTCGAATAAGCATAGTAGTGATACACTCCTTCACTACCAAATTAGAGACCCCAGAAATAAACTTGTGCATCCTGGCATAGGGGTCTGCCACTAGCATAAGAGCATACTTGGAGAGTTTTGTAAACCTAAGGGAATAATCCCTCACTGTCATGCCACCTTATTTGAGATTAATAAACTCGATCATCTTGGCTTCCTTGAGTTTAAGAGAGAAGAACCAAACTAGAAAGGCAAACTTGAACTCTTCCCAATCCATCTTAATATCAACAACCCTCTCAACCAACCACTATTATCCACACCCTAGCCACATCCTTCAACTGATAAGAAGCTAGTTCAGCTTTCTCTTCCGAGCTCAACCCCATGACAGTCAACACCTTAGTGATCTCATCAATGAATTCATGGGCATCCTCATAAGCTTTTAAACCAAAGAACTCCAGAGGATTCATCTGAGTGAAGTCTCTCACCCTAGAGGCTGAGGTGTGACTAGGAGTAAGGTTAACTGACTAGGCCTGGTTGGTCACCACTTGAGCTAACATAGCAACAACATTTCGAAACTCAATATGAGTCTACTTGTTCCTCTATAGGCTCTCAAGGAACATACTCTTCATAAATAGGGGCCGGTCTTGGGAGAGGGCATCTTCATGGAGGCATCTTCTAAAAGAGTGACAATAACACCATCAATTTAGGAAATCTTACAAAATGGTTCATGGAACGACATAAGAGACAGTGAAGAGAAACCATTCCTAAAACATTACCATAGCCCCTCACTATAGGTATGGCGTACAACACACCCATGAATAAAACTTTACTTGAAGTGGCATGTTGGACTGTAAGGACCATTTATAAACCTAGTTCTATAATACCATCTTTATCAAGATCCGAGAGTAGGGCTTAGATATGACATAGTGAATGAGAATCTAAGAGTCCTCAAATAAGCTATCTTAGCATCATTTTACACATCATTGGTTTGAAAGCACATAATTTAACAAGAAATATGTAATTCTAAGGGATTACAGAACTTTGGACTCAAGCTATGGGGATATTACGGGAAAAAGATTTGTATGAATCACATAGCACATAATAATTACGTTCTAAGGGGCGGGTAAGTATGACTCATGCTATGGGGACAAAAAAGGACTTGGGACTTCCCATATAAGCACATTCTAATTTAAACACATCATAATAGCATAAGCATAAACATCTCTCCCATACATAGTACATACCCAAATCATCTCAAGTAATCACATAACATAATCATAAGGAAGTCTTTGTGATGTCCAACAATGCCTCTAGTCTAGAATAAGGCAAGGGACAAGGCATGTCTCGGGCTCACCCTCAAAGTAAAGAAGTAAACAACATACATAAAGGTAGATAGAGGGTGGATATTATCCTTAGAACATAGGACTCACCACAAATGATACTCAAATATCCGAATCAACCATCAAGAGATGGATAGATATAGTCTCCAGTCCCTACATGGTTAGATCATACAGATAAAAAAGTATGTGCTAGTATGTTTGAATGTACTAAGTATGCAAACATGCAATGCATATGAACATGACTAACCTGTAAACCAATGTTAGATGACAAGGGCACATATATAGAAAGAAGGATATAAGAAAGGATAATATATCAATATGTCATGAAATCCATGATGCATGATATGCCATAATGCTTACATATAGAGGGGATGTGACCATAACCGACATCTAAATTCTATGTGAGCTACAACATGAATTCACTTGATGAAGCCTTCCATCAGCTGAGAGTAGACTACTTGCCAAAAGTAATCTACACCACACACTACGACCCAGTCATTTTGGTGTGATGGCCACCTTCCTTATGACCCGATCATTTCCGAAGAATTTCCATATCATATCATATCATAATTATAACCATGCCTTATGACCCTGTCATTTCGGTAAGGGTTACCATATACCTATGTTGGCATATAGTTCAAGAGATCAGAGTGGGACCCTTGGAGATAACCCACTTACTACTCCGTTCCCATTCGGTGCTAAGTCATCATCCCACAAGAATACATATATATATATATACATATTTTTAAAAAGAGGACAAGTACTTTGAAATCATAACCATACATAATTAGGCTTAAAGGACAAACCACTTTCTTCACTTTCATGCATACATGACTAAAAAGTCAAACACATTTCATAATCATGCTTCATTGGGCTAAACAACCAAATATGTTTTCATGTCATACTTTCATGCATAGGATTAGCTCCATTCATATCAATCATATTGGTGTAAACACCCATATTTGCTCAAAGAGCCATATCATAGACATTATCTGATCACATTTTTGTCAAACCCATTCTTGTTAAAATCATAATCATACCTGGGTCATCACCCAATTCATATCTTTTATAAATCAAATGCTCATGTATGAAAATGCCATGAATGATGATGAGAATAACTTGGGCAATTAGAATTCATTTTAAACTCATAATAGTAACAATCCATATGTAATTCAAAGTTAAATCAATAATTATAACTCAATTAACATTACCCATGCATAGATTTAAACCTTAAAGGGACATGCATAATTGAACCTTCATAAAATCAATGAAATTCAACAAATTAGGGCTTAATTTACTTTAAAATCAACAATTAAATAAAGGTCATACTTCTATTTAATCAAATCAATATTTAATTCAAAGACCCATATTTAAAGTAAACTCAATTTCATAAAATCAAGTGAAAAAGGATTTTGGGTCTTCATGGTAAAAAGGAGAACCACAAATCAATCTCACATACCTTGATTAACTAGAATCTTTAAGGAGAGGAATGATTGAAGAAGAAGACTTCCTTAGATTCCTACTGTACGGGCTATGATTTCATCTATAGCCCGTAACCTAGTTCATCCAATTTACCGATTTTAGTTTTCCTTTTTTGTTTTGGATTTGGTTTCTACTTATTAAAATATATTTTTAGGTTTTCTTAGATACAGAGAGATAAGTTTGGACATTGAGAACTCATTAAATGTGATTTTTTTTCTTAAAGATTATTTTTTATTTTACATTCGAGCTATAGCATCTGATTTTTTGTGATGATTTTGGATAATTGTAAGTGTTTAATTATGCTATTACAAAACATGATTTCTTCATCTACATTGGGTATGCGTTGCTAAATCCACAACTAGGGTTGTGAGAACCATGAAGAACTGACAAAGTAAAACTCGGATAATTCATAATTCTTGAAAAATGTGCATGTATGTATTATTTATTCCTTTTATATGAATTCTTTTTAAAGGTGGCCAACATTAAAACTCACCAAATCCTTACTTACTTGATCAAGGGGATAATGAATGGGTCCGAGTCTTCCTTGGTAGTTGATGTTAAGGCTAAGCAAGGTTTAGATCCTTCTTTGGTGGAATTGAAAAAGTTGGTTGCCGATGGTAAGATTGAGGTTTTCTCCCAAGGGTGAGATGGTGTGCTTCTGTATCAAGACAGACTAAGCGTTCCAGATGTGGATGGCTTGAAGGAAATCATCATAAAAGAGGCTCACAATTCACAATATTCTATTCATCCGGGATCTAAAAAAATGCACCGAGAATTGAAAGAGTTATATTGGTGGCATGGTATGAAGAAGGATGTGGCTAAGTTTGTATCGGAATGTCCTAATTACTAACAAATGAAGGTAGAACATCAAAGGCCCGGTGGCTTGACACAAGATATTGAGATTCCTTCTTGGAAGTGGGAAGATGTGAATATGGACTTTGTGGTTGGGTTACCCCGCACTCGGAGACAATTTGATTCTATATGGGTTGTGGTTGATAGAATGACTAAGTCGCCTCACTTCTTACTGGTCAAGACTACCTATAGTGCCGAAGAGTATGCCAAGGTATATATTCGGGAGTTGGTGAGGTTGCATGGTGTGCCAAGGTCTATCATATCGGATCGTGGTACCCAATTTACTTCTCATTTTTGGAGGTTCTTTCAAAAGGGACTTGGTACTAAGGTCACGTTAAGCACCACATTTTATCCTCAAACCAATGGGCAAGCTGAAAGAACAATTAAAACCTTGGAGGATATGTTAAGGGCTTGTGTGTTAGAGTTTAAGGAAAATTAGGATGATCATCTACCTCTCATCGAGTTTGCTTACAAGAATAGTTTCCATGCTATCATTGGTATGGCTTCTTTGGAGGATTTGTATGGTTAGAGATGTAGGTCTCGGGTTGGTTAGTTCAAAATAGGTGAGGCGGCCTTACAAGGCCCGAACTTGGTTGTTGAGGCCATAGAAACGGTGAAGCTAATTAGGGAAAGGTTGAAAATGGCCCAAAGTAGCCAAAAGTCTTATTCGGATGTTAGGAAGAGGGACCTTGAATTTCATGTTGGTGATTGGGTGGATGTGAATGTGTCCCCTATGAAGGGCATAATGCATTTTGACAAAAAGGGAAAGTTGAGCCCAAGGTACGTTGGACCTTATGAGATTGTGGAACGGGTTGACAATGTAGTATATAGGTTGGACTTGCCTTTGGACATGAGCTCTATTCATCCGGTTTTCCATGTATCTATTTTGAGGAAGTTGGTTTGTGACCCTAAGGCAATTGCACCTTTGGAGGGTGTGATGATTGAATAGAACTTGACCTATGAAGAGATGTCAGCTAAGATTTTGGATAGACAAGTAAAACAGCTTCGCAATAAGGAGGTAGCTCCAGTCAAGGTACTTTGGAGGAATCAAGAGGTGGAGAGTGCAATGTGGGAAGAGGAGTTGTACATGATGGAGCAATATCCTTACCTCTTCTAATCTACTCAAGCCTAAGGTACTAGGTTATATCCTTTATTTGTCCTAATTCTTTGTTTCTTGAGTTTCATGACATTGCATTTATTCATGAGCACGAAAATGATTTAAATGATGTTTTGACATGAGTTTTGAAAGAATTTTCATATGATGCATGATCTTTTGAGTTTTGGTTAGAATGTCTCTTGTTTATGATTGATGTCCTCAAGCCGTAGTCTTAGCTCATTCAAGGACGAATGTTCCCAAGGGGGAGATGATGTAACGACTCAAAATTTTTTGAAAACTTCTTATGGTTTATCTTGTATGATTTTATACTGGTCATGGTTGAATTTTTGTAGCCATGGGTTGAGTTTAAGTGGCCGGATGCAAAACGGCCCATTTGGTGACCTAGAGAGGCCGTTTGAGCAGTGTACTTTGAGGAATAATAACTTTTGGTACGGAATTAAATGTGTAGGATACTATATATCAAATTGAAGATCGTTGCGTTATCGTCGCAACACAACTAATTTCACTATATTCGGAGTTTGTATGAAGAGGTTATGGCCTAAACAGTGAGACTGCCTATAATTCACAAAACGCTGGAAATAGGCTCTGGAAATGGTCCAAGGACAGACCACGTACCGTGTGAAGTACCACGGTCCATGTTGGGGTCTGTGTGGTGATCCATTAGGTTCAAGATAGTCAGGGTCCCCGTAGAACAAGTTAGGTCCCACGGACCACCCCACAGTCTGTGGGACTCCAAACGGTTCGTGTGAGGGTTCCGTGGGATGAGGCAGTGAGTTGGCCAAGGTGTGGGAAGGTCTCTGGGCCAAGTGTGGCTCCACGGACCAGTACACAGACCGTGTGAAGCCACACGGCCCGTGACACCCTTCCGTGAAGTGATCTAGAAAGTCCCCGAGAGTTTGAGCGGAAGACGAAACCAACACATGGTACACGGACAGGTACACAGTCCGTGTACCACTGTCAACCGTGTGGCACTGTGTTTTAGTTAATTTTCCATTTCATTAATGATTAATTCCTAATTTAATTAATTTCTAGACCACGTTTAGGCTTTCTAAGGTCCCCTAAACCCCCTTAACCTAACCCTAACCCCTTTTCATCCATTTTAACACTCTTTTTTATTCTTTAAAATTTCCTATATTCTCTTGAGATCCATTGTTGAAAGCTTGAAAAAAGTTGGGGAAGATCACCTTGGTTGCTTAATTCTTCAATTCCCTTGGTCAATTGTAAGGTATGTGGGTTTGATTCATGGATTCCCTTTCATCCATGAAGACCCAAGGACCTTCCTCTTTAAATTTGATTTTTAAGTTTTAATTAAGGTTGGGTTCTTTAAATTTTGAAGTAATTAAGTGATTGGGATTATGTGCTGTAGATTTTAGGTGATTTAAAGTTATTTTGAGTTTGAATTTCATGAAGGTTGAATAGTTTGATGATGATCAAGTTATGCATGTCCTTTGTACTCTTGATTTATGGATGGGTATTGTCTAAATGATGTTTTAAAGGTGAATTTGACTTGAATTTCTCATGAAATACTCTTGAATTGAATGTAAAGTTTGAAATTCCATTACCCATGCACTTGTCATTCATTCATGGCATATTGTATTGAAGGTTTGATATGATGAAACTCTTGTTATGATATGATATGTTAAGGCTTGTGATCACATAGTCTCTTCGTTATGGCTCTTTGAGCATTTTGGGTGTTTGCACCACTTTGATATGTTTTGAAGGCTTGATATGATAAGCTATGTAGATGGGCTACTCTTATTGCATTGATATGGCATGATTATGAAAATGGTTTCGGAAACTCTTGATAGCCTTTGGCCTAAGCATAAGCATGGTTTTGATCAATGGTTTTGGTTTTGACTAATGATGCATGATTTGAAAAGAATGTAAGTCTTCTGGTTTGAAGTTGCATGTATATATATACATATTCCCGTGGGATGAGACTTAGTATCAAGGGATTAGAGTCGGGGTGGAATATCTCCAAGGGTCTATACTCCTTTCCGTCAAACCATGTGCCAACATGGGATTTCTCCCTAGATGAGAAGACTTGTTTGTTTCCCTTTGTTGAAGGGTGACTAGGGATCTACTTGGCAAGTAGTTCGAATCTGAGTAGTAGCTCATTTGGGTCTCCTCCATTGTCGGTTGAGGTTACATCCCCCCTATAATATGATTGTAGGATTGCATCTCATGCATCATGGCATAGCATATTGTTATATTACTCTTTGTCTACGTGCATTCCTTTCGTACCACTTGTCCCCTTGTCATGTTGCTTGGTCATACTACATTGTCATATGCATTGCATGCCCGCATACTTAGTACATATTATGTGCTAACCCATATTCTTTGTCTACATGTTCTAACCATGTAAGGACCGAAGAAGACTTCTACATTCTACCAGACGACGCTTGATTATCTCGAAGACCTTTGCTTGTGGTGAGCTCTTTTGTTCAAGGGCAATAGACACCTTCTATCTACCTAGCTTGTTATGTTATTTTCTTTACTTATGTATCGAGGGTGAGCCTCAAACTATGTTGAGGCCCCGCTTTATCTATGTAGAGGCTTGTTGGACAAACTAAATTCTTGTACATTGACTTGTAATTGTTGAATATTATGATTATGTAATACTATGCTTATGAGCCTTGACTATGGAATGGTATTGATTATGCTTATGATTGATGCCCTTATTAGGCTCTCTATGGGAAGTGTTACTCATGTGTAAGAGGGGAAGAAGGAGATGGTGAAAGATGTGCACCATTTGGCTAGGTTGGGTGTGAGATTGGCCGAATCCGACAATGGTGAAATTCTTGTTCAAGGTGGATCTGAGTCTTCCTTGGCAGTTGATGTTAAGACGAAATAATACCTAGATCCTTCCTTGGTAGAGTTGAAGAATTTGGTTGCCGATGGAAAGATCGAGGTTTTCTCCCAAGGGGGAGATGGTGTGCTACGGTACCAAGACCGTTTGTGTGTTCCAGATGTTGATGGCTTAAGGGAGATTATCATGAAATAGGCTCATAATTCTCAATATTCTATTAATCCGAGATCTACCAAAATGTACCGAGATTTGAGAGAGTTGTATTGGTGGCATGGTATGAAGAGGGATATAGCCAAGTTCATGTCGAAATGTCCTAATTGCCAACAAGTAAAAGTGGAATATCAAAGGCCCGATGGTTTGACACAAGATATTGAAATTCCTACTTGGAAGTGGGAAGATGTGAACATGGACTTTGTGGTTGGGTTGCCTCGTACTCGGAGACAATTTGATTCTATATGGGTTGTGGTTGATAGGATGACTAAGTCAGCTCACTTCTTACCGGTTAAGACAACCTATAGCACCGAGGAGTATGCTAAGGTGTATATTCGGGAGTTGGTGAGATAGCATGGTATACTGAGGTCTATTATATCGGATCGTGGTACCCAAATTACTTCTTATTTTTGGAAGTCTTTTCAAAAGGGACTTGGCACTAAGGTCAAGTTGATCACCGCATTTCATCCTCAAATCGATGGGCAAGCCGAAAGGACAATTCAAACCTTGGAGGACATGTTAAGGGCTTATGTGTTGGAATTCAAAGGAAATTGAGATGATTATCTACCGCTCATTGAATTTGCCTACAACAATAGTTTTCATGCTAGAATTAGTATGGCTCCATTTTAAGCGTTGTATGGTAGGAGATGTAGATCTCTGGTTGCTTGGTTTGAAATAGGTCAGGCGACCTTGCTAGGCCCGAATTTGGTTGTTGAGGCCATTGAAAAGGTAAAGTTGAATAGGGAAAGGTTGAAGACGGCTCAAAGTTTCCAAAAGTCATATTCAAATATTAGGAAGAGAGATCTCGAATTTCATGTTGGTGATTGGGTGTATGTGAAAGTGTCTCCCATGAAAGGCATCATGCGTTTTGGTGAAAAGGGCAAGTTGAGCCCCCGGTATGTCGAACCTTATGAGATTGTGGAACGGATTGGCAATATGTCTTATAGGTTGGATTTGCCTTTGGACATGAGCTCCATTCATCTGGTATTCTATATGTCCATGTTTAGGAAGTTGATTGGTGATCCTAAGAAAATTACACCTTTGGAGGGTGTGACGGTTGAGGAGAATTTGACCTATGAAGAGGTGTCGATTGAAATTTTGGATAGGAAAGTGAAGCGGCTTCGCAACAAGGATATAGCTTCGACCAAGGTACTTTGGAGGAACCAAAACATGGAAAGTGCAACGTGGGAAGTGGAGTTGGACATGATGGAGCGATATCCCTATCTCTTCCAATCTACTCAAGCCTAAGGTACTAGGTTCTATTCTTTTATGGACCTGATTCTTTAAATTCTTGAGTTTCATGACATTGCATGTATACATGAGCACGAAAATATTTTAAGTGATGTTTTGACATGAGCTTTGAAATACTTTTGAAATGATGCACGATCCATTATGAGTTGTGGTTAAAATATCTCTTGTTGATTGTTGTCCTCAAGCCATAGTTTTAGCTCATTCGAGGACAAATGTTCCCAAGGGGGAGATGATGTAACGATCTAATTTTTTTTGAAATTTGTAATGGTTAGTCAAGGTTAGTGTGGAACTGTTCATGGTTGAGTTTTCGTAGCCATGAATTGTATTTAAGTGGCCGGACTCAAAGGAATTATTGTGGTTGAAGGTTGTAAGGCGATTTAGGCAGCACTGACGTTGAGAGGACATATGTTTTGGTACGGGATGAATTGTGTGGGATACTATATATGAAATTGAAGATCTTTGAGTTATCTTCGCAACACAACTGGTTTCACTCAATTTGGAGTTCGGATGTGAAATTTATGGCCTTTGCAGCGAGACTGTTCATAATTGGAAGTATGCTGGAAAAGGGTTCCGGAATGGGGTCTAAGGGTTGGACCACAGATTGTTTGGTGGTCCACGGTTTATGGTGGTGGTCTTGCGTTGGTACAGTGGGCTCCTAGGTGTTGGGGGCTAAGCCATGAGCCAAGTGTGGCCCCACAGACCACTTCACAGTCCGTGTGAGCCTTCACGGCCGTGAGGGGGTCCCGTGAAGTGATCCAGAGAGTTGGCTAAGGTTCGGGGCTGGACTCCGGACCAAGTGATTCTCCGTGGACAAGTACACGATCCATATGTAGCTACACGGTCCGTGAGGCCCCTCGTGAGTTGGTCTAGAAAGTCCCCCGAGAGTTCAAGCTGAAGTCGAGACCAAGTGAGGTCTCACAGATAGGTTCACGGTCCGTGAGCCTTTGGACGACCCTTGGCAGTCTTCCGTGAAGCCCTGCCTTTTGTGATCTAGTCGGTTTTATTAATGGTTAATTCGTAACTTAATTAAGTCCTATGCCCCTTTTAGCCTTTCTAAGGTCTCCTAACTTCCCTAACTCAAACCCTAATCCCCTTTCATCCATTCTAACACTCTTCAATCCTCACCAAAATTCTCTCAATCCTCTTGACCTCCA
>JBCEWC010011465.1:0-16675 GCA_038996855.1 Solanum aculeatissimum | reverse complement strand
TTTTTAGTAATTTCAGAAAAAGTTGGTATATATTGAGATTATGCATGTAAAGTATGGGATTTCTATAATTTGCCCTTAAAAAATTATAAAAAAAATAGTTCTCGTTGTATAGACATATATAGTCAGTGTATATTTATGTATCATAATGTATATTTTGTATATAACCTATGTATAAGTAATAAATATTGTATAGAAGTGTATACTTTCTATAACTTTTTGACAAACCATATTGTATAGTTATGTATAATTTCAGTAATTTTTGGCTATTTTTTATGTAAATAAAACATGAGCTACTTTTTTTGTAAATATTTTACTTTTTTGTATATATATGTAATTTCCCTTTTAGAAAGTTCATAGAATTGAGCCCATTTGATAATCCCAACCAATTTATATCAATACAACATGTGTTGTGTTGTTTCAAAGAAGATAAACATGCAAAAAAATAAAAAATATAAAAATATAAAAATAAAAGTGAGTATAAGTTAAATAATAGTATCTATAAAGAAGTACTTCAAAAAACTTGTTTATAAGTATTTATATCCATTATTGGTCTAATAAGTGTTATGAAAAATTAACATGAAATAACATCTAATCAATCTTAATTTTTTGATTCCAGCTTTCTCAACAGGTAAGATCAAAAGTGCAAGATCAACCAATCAACACTTTTAAGATCATTTTAGTAAATCACCACCATAAATCAGTCGAGCGAAAAGAGAGCATAGTTAGTTCACAATTTATATGCATTAAATTATGGAATTTTGGCGGTGGTGGGGTGGGGGTCTCCTATATCTTGGCAATGTCAAGTCATTTTTCAAGAAATGGGGCACCATTTTCTTGATAACAGGGGAAGGGAGGACACAAAGAACTTGTTGAAATGTCACTATTACAAGCAAAATGTTACTATAATAGTGTGTGGTGAATCTAAATTTAAGGCTCATCACATTCATTTGGCTCTTTCAATTGTCCCCATCACTCCTTTCCTACCTTTTGATAACTCATTTTCATTTGTCAAAAATATTGAAAAAGTAGGAATATGTGTGAATTTCAAGATTCGAAATTTATGATTTTTTATCACAATGTTAATTATAATAATTGAGTTTCTAGCGTACATATGTGTTTTCCTTTTTGAATTTTCATTTGCTTCATCAGTTTACTAGTTTATGTGAAGATTAATTATGTGTCATTCATATCAATCGAGCATTTGTAGGCATTAATCTTCAACAACTTCTAAAGTTTGTATATGTGTTTTTAAAGTTACAAGTAAAGATACCAAACTGATCCATAGACGAGCAAAAAAATTAACTGAGCCTCACATTATCACAACGTTATTTTTATACTCATCTCATTAAATCATTGAGTTTAAAATCAATTATTAAATTAAATCAATTCAAAAAATACTTTTAACATAATATGATATTCTAGAATAAGCTCACATAATTTTTTTTCAAAGAGTGACAAAAGTTGGAGAGTATTTAACTACAATATAACACTTTATTTTTTACACTTGTTATTATCTATTAATATAAATATAAATTTATTGTTATTTAAAATATTTTTTTATAGGTTTCTTGGTAAGGGCACTCCTTACTAGGATGTAAAACAGAATAAATTATAAAAATATAATTCAATTTATTATTTTTTTGGCATTAAATGTATTTTTTCGCTCTATTTTTTATATTTATATTGAAATTTATATATTTCAAATTTATATTGTGTAGAATTTTATTTTGAGGAAAGCATTTCCTACTAATTTTTTTTTTTATATCAAGAATTCGAATTCAAAATCTCTTATTAAAGGAGCAGCACACCACATAGTGCTACGTTTTATTCCTTAACACTCTATTAGAATACCTTTAAAAATATAATAAGAAAATAACTATAATTATGATAAGAATAAATTTAAAATTATTTTTTAATTTTATAAAGTGAATAAGTATTATCAAATGTCTATTTTTTAATATAGCAAATAAATAAAAATAGACGTAAAGAGTATTTTTTGAAAAAAATATTTTAATTAATTAAATATGAAAAAGGTGAAAAATATTGTTTGAGCTTACCAAACACAGATTAAATACGTTCTTTTCAGGTCTGGTGATGGAGTGAAAAACAGCCGACAAAACAAGCAAAACGCAGAAATTGAATGGAATTATAGCTCTGTCAATTGCCGATTTTGCTCGCCGGTGGTAGGGTTCCGGTGAGATTCCGTTAGCATTTCATTCTGATGAATGTTTACCGTAACGTTTTTGTTTTCATTTGTTATTTGATGTAACGTGAGACTTAGTTTACGGACAATTTTGAAATTGAATAGTTGTTTTACTTTTCGTGTGATCAATTCATTTTTGTGTTGACAATGAAGTTGGCTTAGCAATGTGAATGTTGTTGATCCAAAATTAGTTCAGGATTGCGGATGAGTAGTTGTTGTTTTTGAGTATATATGTTGAGTTAGGCCCGTCTGTCCGGCTTTTTTCGTTAGCATTTTACCTCCTTTTATGGTCCTTTGAGCCGAGGGTCTATTGGTAGGAGCAAGGTCTCTGTTTATCACATGTGAAAGTACATTGGGTTTGTTGTTGTTGCTAGTAGTGGAGCCAGGATTTTTACTAAGGAGTTTTGAAATACGAAGAAGTATAGACGTGAAGAAGCCGATGGGATGCAACATCTAATATTATATATATGTATATGAAAATAATACTTTTAACATTCTATAGACATTGTAATTTTTCATAGAAGGGTTTTTGGATGATTCCCCTCCCTCCTACCTAGTTGTGCCTCTTTATTTGAGTTTCAGTTCATGGGTAATTGAATACTTTGTTGATTTTGGGTGTGCTCAAGTTAGAGAATTCTCAAAATTCCTAATATATACATATATTCTTTTATCTCTATTTTTGAAAAATTTATAATATGATGTTGAATTTTTTTAATAGCTATCGTGAGTTGGAACTAATTTGATATAGTTGATCCAAACTAGTTCACGATTGTGGCTTAGTAGTTGTTGTTTAAGTATACATGTCAAACTCTGCCTGTCTGTGCTGCTATTTCCTTAGCATTCACTGGAACTATTTGTTAGTTTGAGGAATGTTGGTGGAATTCAATACAATAACTAGAATATGGCACTTGTTCTTTGTGTTTATCAGCAGGGAGTGATTTTCTTCATCCCCTTTCTTTTTTTGATTTAGCTGCGTTCAATCTATCTGGAGAGCATCCCTTCTAATGTGATTGTAATAGCAGTCAGCCTGTTATACTTTCTGTGGCAGTTGTTTTATTGTTGCAAACTGCAAGAAGTCCTCTCCTTTTCGACTGGACTACACAAATTAATAGTATTACTGGAGTTCAATTTTTTTCCTGATGAGGTAGAGTACTCTTTTCAAAGTAAAAGTATTTTCAAATTTATTTGGAGCATCATTGTGACATTCATGAATTAATTTTAGTCTTTTCTTTCGCTCAAAAGTTATTTATCATCTTTTTATAGTAAAGATTAAGCTTCTGGTGGCTTACTCGTCTTCGTCTTCTTTTAGTTGTGTAAGTGCAAGCTGAGCTTGGATGGTTTTGAGACGGAAAAGCCATTATCTCTACAGGCACAACATCCTTCCTCATCCTTTTGTTCTCCTTGTCACGTAGATGTCAGGTTTGTTACTTCATTTGATCCTCGAACTGAAGATTTTGTCGGGATAATTTACTTACTGCTTGTTCTATGATGCTTAAGTATGAATGCTCTGAATAGTATCTTGTGTTCTAGAAGGGGGATCAGATGCTTATTATGATGACCGTAGAGAAAGAAAATCAGACTTTGAGAATTCAGAGGATGAAACACGGAGATTCAGGATTGCTGCTTTCAGGAGAAAGGCGATCAATGCTTCCAACAAGTTCACTCGCTCCCTCAGAAAAAGAGGAAAAAGGAAAGTGGATTACAGGTTTCGTTCAGTTTTGATAGAGGATGTCCATGATGCAAAAGAAGAGAACGTTGTCTATGAATTGCATCAACAACTTCTTGACAGGAATTTGTTGCCACCCATATATGATGACTACCATACCTTGTTGAGGTGAGTTGCCGGTTGAGTTGTATAATTCTTTGATTGACAGTATGCTCAGTCGTGCGAGTATTCACAATTTTCAGTGATAACTTACCCTAAAAGCAGTAGATTTTGACAAAGATGTCTCTTCAAGTCTTCCATTTTTCATGCTTTGTTTTGAACTTTTACTCACAGTCCTGTGAGCTGTCGGTTTCTGCTCCTTGCAAGTTGTATAATGTTGGATTTAGTGGTTCTTGTGTCCCGACAGCAAGTATTTCAATCTTATGTTAGTGTTCTATTATTTATAGATTCTTAAAGGCAAGAGATTTCAACATTGAGAAAACTATTCAGACGTGGGAAGAAATGCTTAACTGGAGGAAAGAGTATGGAGCAGACACAATATTGGAGGTAGTTGCGTACTACAGGCATAAATATGGCTCGTGATCACAATAACTCTAATTTTAGCATTTTGCTCCATCTTTATTTGCTTATTGGACCTTGTGACTGCTCAGGATTTTCACTTTGAGGAGTTGGAAGAAGTCCTGCTGTATTACCCCCAAGGATATCATGGAGTTGACAGGGATGGAAGGCCTGTGTATATTGAAAGGCTTGGACAAGCTCATCCAAACAAACTAATGCGAATAACCACAATTGATCGCTACATGAAATATCATGTCCAAGAGTTTGAAAGGGCCCTACATGAGAAATTCCCTGCATGTTCTATTGAATCAAAGAAGAGGATCTGCTCAACAACTGCAATTTTGGATGTGCAAGGCCTAGTATGTTGCTTCACTTGATGGATAATTTACCAAAATTGATGATCGTCTTCAAATCTCTGTTGCATTTTTTTACACAATCTAAAACATTATGAAGCTATATAGCTTCTATTGCGACAATTAAGTACTTTTGTGTTAATGTCATGTCTACATGCATTAAACACTTAAGTGGGACTGCAAATATCTTAGCATGCCCACGGTATTTCTAAGAATTAGGTGGATGCTTGGGCCTTCAATTTCTGTCTCCACATAGTTTGGATTTGCCTTTACCATAGTGATTTATGGATTTTGATAAGAAGATAACATGTATTCCCATTTAACTTTGCCAGACAAAGTATATTTACCCTTCTTTAAGGTCTTTTAATAATGTTGCTCCTTATTTTAAAAACATTCTTATAGAAGTGTTTGCTGTCAGCTTATTGATTGTTGTTCAATTTCACCTACTAAGAACTATGCCATTGATTGCAGGGAGTCAAAAACTTCACTAGGAGAGCTGCTACTCTTTTGGCAGCCGTGGCAAAAGTTGATAACAACTATTATCCTGAGGTATTAGCTGTCATCATGAGACATGAATGAATAATTAAGGTAGATTTCAAGTAGTTATTCAGATTTTGTTGTTCATGGTTTCTGACATCTGTTTATAGACATTACAACGGATGTTCATTGTTAATGCTGGCCCTGGTTTCCAAAAGATAATTTGGCCTGCAGCACAGAAATTTCTGGATGCAAAGACTATTGGCAAAATACAGGTGGAGGAATGTAGGGGCTTCTTATCTTCATTATCATCTGGTTCAACTTCCTGAATATCTGCATTCTCATCTGCGCTTTGCAGGTTCTGGAACCTAAATCCTTGGATAAACTGCTTGAAGCGATTGACCCTAGGTTTTTCTCTCTCTATTGTTTATATAAACATGCCTGTTTGAAGAAAAACGTTGATTTCTGTATCTGATATTTTCTGTCCAGTCAGTTACCTGACTTTCTGGGTGGCTCTTGTACCTGTTCTGTTGAAGGTTGCTGCCTCAGGTCTAACAAGGGTCCATGGAGTGATCCTGAAATAATGAAGGTGGGTTGGTGTTTCACTATTTTCTTCCTTTCATGGCTCTTCTCATTAAAGTTTAAGTAATTATTTCTTAATGTGAGGTCACCAATAGTTTTCTGCTCCACTTTTAGCTTGTGCATTACTTAGAGGCAAAAACTGTGAAACAAATCTCTGGAATATGTGGAGATCAAGGGAGAATTGATTCCCATAAACAGATACGCCCA
This sequence comes from Solanum aculeatissimum, assembly GCA_038996855.1. Lineage (NCBI taxonomy): Eukaryota > Viridiplantae > Streptophyta > Magnoliopsida > Solanales > Solanaceae > Solanum > Solanum aculeatissimum. The sequence continues at coordinate 10,629 of JBCEWC010011465.1, read as the reverse complement.
CTAAAGGTGAAATTTTACTTTGACATTCTGAGTGTTGTTTTCTTGTGTTTATTATACCTCCCCCTATATGACATATTTTGCGGTCAGGAAGGAATTAATGGGACATCAACAGCTGAATCAGTGTCAGATGTTCATGACCCATGTTCTCCAATTAGACGAAGTAGCAGTTTAATTCCACAGCTGTCACCACTTGACGAAGAAGTGAGTATTAGTGTATTATACAACCATAGTTTAGTTTAAGATGTCGTTTTTTATCTAATATAGCAGGTGTTTGTAAGGTGCAATAATCACCATGACGTGTATAACTTCAAATATAATCATCAGATTAGTGATTTACCCATTGCTCCAAATATAAGGGAAAGGGAAGAAAAAAAGGGCCTCAATAACGGAAGGAAGATTAGTTGTCATGTATTTATAGTCTCTGCAAATGCATTCTTTCTAGATATCCGATATAATCATTTTACTTTAACTTTTGCTTGTTCAGGCAAGGGAATCCAATTCTACTCCCTACTGTAGTTGTGATGATCAATTCAGCGCAGGTGAACTAGTTGATGTCAATGAACATGGCTCCCTACATTGCCCAGAGCCTCCAGAATGCAATCTGGAGAATTTGTCCACTAATGCAGGACCAACTTCTGAAGGTATTTGTCTTCATTGTTTTTCTATACTACCAGTAGAATGTATTCTGATACTGTTGCCAGCTGGACATGTTTGTAATGATGTGATATTGGGTAGTGGTAAGGTCCGCGTACACGCTACACTCCACAGACCCTACTTTGTGGGATTTCATTGGGTATGTTGTCGTCGTTACTATATCGATATTAGGAGAGTTGAATTCATTGAAGCTTAGATGTTGATAATGACAGTTACATTAGTAATAATTTTATGCTTGCAAATTAAAAATGTGCTAATTTATTGATTTCGAATGTTTGAAGTGAAATGGATCCTTAAGAAAATCATATCCAAAATAACTTGTTACATGATTCCTTTCTCTGTTACTGTAATAACTATGGGTAATCATTTTCATCATTAAGACTTGTCAAAAGAAATTATGTTCATCATTCAGAAACTAAAAAATCGGAATTTCATCTCTTTTTCTTCCTTTTTGGTGTCAAACTAATGATTGCCATACCAAATATGTTTATACGCTACTTTATTAGATGATATTTCCTTATCATGCAAAATTTATCTTACTTTTCTTTTTCTCCATTGAAGGGTATAACTTTTAAAAGTTTCGGAGTTAAAACACTAGGAGGACCTTAAATTTCATTAAATTTATCACCTAACATTTTTGAATTTAATATATTTGAAACTTCATTGACGCCTAACAAGTTGAAATTATATTTTTGACTAAATTGGTTATCAAAAAGAATATTTGACCAGATTTCCGTGAAACGTTGCTAAAATATTCATATTCATTCATGAGTCAATTCTCCATCCATCTTATTCTGCTTTTCATTCATTTCTGTGTGTCCACTAGACTGATGTGCAGCACTAAATCTGTAGACATTTAAGCTAGTAATTCAGTTGATTTATGAGGTTATTAACTTCCAATTAAAAGATTTTGCTACTGGAACATCAGTCTAATGGGATTCATGTCCCCTTTTTTATGTGCTCTTTAGGTACATTGGTGATTCATTGGTTTGAAATGATCCAGAAAACAGTTCTGAGCAGATGTATCCAGTGCGTGGAAAGGAAACTGGTTCCTTTCATACTCAAACTCTCTGGATTGATTCGTGGTGTGTCCTTTGAGTATTGGAGGAAACAGGCAAATGCTTCCCTCCCTAGTGCATCGGAAGAAAGACAAGAAAGCAGTTCTTCTGCTTTTGGTGAAGTTGTCCATAAAGCTGATGAGGCCCGCCCGTGCATGGAGCGTCTTCATAGACTAGAACTGTTGTTTGAAGAAATAAAGAGAAAGCCTGCTGAGATCCCAGCAGAGAAGGACCAAATGATCCATCAATCAATGGAAAGGATCAAGTCAGTGGAGGTGGACCTCGACAAGACAAAAAGGGTATGTCTTATTATTGTCAGTTATATAACTTTGAACTTGCTGTCATGTTTTATATTTTTCAACAGGTGTTGCATACTGCAGTGGTGAAGCAACTCGAAATTGCAGAAATATTGGAGAACCTAAAACAATCAAGTAATCATGTAAGATTTTACATTACAATATGAACTCTGTTACTCGTCCTTTGTCAGAGATAGCTTATCAACCACCACATATTTTCTAAAGCGGTTAATTACGGCATCTGGTAGGTTCCTCATATACCTGTCATTTCATTTTCATGCTTAGGGGAGAGGGGTACGTGGTAGGGTTGAACATTGTTGAAGGTGAAATCAGGAAAATCAACTGTCTGGGCATTTTGTCCGTTGGCTTCTTGCTTTTGCTTTTCTTATAGCCCATTATCATGCTTCAATAGCCTGCCTTTGAAAACGTAGTAAGTAAATAGGCAAACAGTACCAGTGAGTGTCAGCTGCCATTAGAACGACTATCACCATGGAAGAATCAGGTAAACAGAAAAGAGGACCTTTATTTCTTTCTTGGGTGTGAGTTCAGGCAGTGGTGGATGTCGGTTGGGGCATCAAGTTCATCTGAACCCAATACATTTCGACGTGGAGCATAAGTTTCTGGATCCACCTCTGTTGTTGTAGTTGTTGAGTTCTTAAATTGGGTGCTGGGACACTATGTCAAGTATAAACTGTTACTCTTCTTGCTACTACCAAGTGTTTCTGAAACTCATATGATCTTTTTGTTGCAGCGGCGGAGGTTATTATGTTGAACATGAGAAGGTTGAGATGCCTATGAGTTTTGACTGGTAACCTTGCTGCAGGACAGTAGATGTCACAGCTTCTGCACTTTTGAGTATTTCCAATCCTTCTACACAGAACTTGCTGAAATGTCTCTTTCAACATGTTTGCAATATACTAATAATGTGTCATAAACAAAAAGTTTAAAAGAAAACTCTACAGTCAAATTCTATCTAGTTAAATAAATATGGCTTGACAAATTGACAGTGTGAAGAATCAGCTACGTGCTGATGTTTTCCATGAGAGCAACCGAATGTCGTTTTGTTTGGACTATCACTTTTTCCTGAGTTTTACACCCAATTGTTCACTCAAGATTCATTTGCTTTGTCTTAGTTATAATCTTTTAAGAGGACAATATCCTATGCGTAAAGCATTTTGTGTTCAGGCAGGAACCAAGAATGGGGGACTTTTATCTTTTTATTTTAATTTATACATCAATCAAGATTAAAAAAAGACCAATTTAATATTTAAATAGGAGTGATCAAATAAAAATTCATGCACATTCAATATTTATATCAAAATCAATAAAATACATGATATATGTTTATTCATTAATTTCAATTAGTTAATCATGGTCAATTGTTATAAATTATAAGATTATTTAATTACTTTTTTTTGGTACAAAATTACTTAACTGTGATAAGTTAATACGTATATTTTAAGGTCGTTACTCAATGCTGCAGTTAAAATAGTTTTATCAAAATACTATAAGAGGTATAATTTGGTAGTTTGACATTGAGTTGGTCACAATTATTTGTATAAAAATATCTATAATATCTATGTATATATATATATAATATACATATTGTCTTGATTGATATAGTAAAATTGTCAATCATGTTCAAGTTTGATCATAAATTTTTAGGACCAAACACTTGTCGGTAATCAGAAATGTCTCTATTAAATTGAAAATTTAACACTTTTTTTTAATCTTATTTTTTGTACTTATAAAATATATCATTATTATTTTTATAATTCATTCAGTTCAAGATTGATTCTGACATTTCAAAAACATCATCTTCATTAACGATAATTCAATAGTAAATTAAAAACTTAGTAGTTGAATAAATAAATTGATTTAACAAGTTTTATATTACAAAAGTTCTATTAAATTATCTTGAGATCAACGAAGCTACAAATGACCTATCAAAAGTAATCGAATGTAAAAACCTATTCGTTGGAAAACGTTTTGTTATAGAGAAAAGCTACAGATTGATAATATGTTGAATGAGTTAATCGTATCAAATGTCTGTAACTGCATATCATGCCTTTTGAAACGTTTTAGACCTGCAAAATACTTTCTAATTAGATTTGAAAGCATCGAATTGAATCAAAAAAAAGGCACCCCTTATCTATTCTTTCCATTTTGAAAATAATGAATAAAATCATGATAGGCATGACTATTTCTTCCTTATTGCTATAGTCGTAGTTGAAGAAATTGTTAGATTTTCAAAAGTTTCTGGACCTACAGAGTAAACAACAGGTAAAATCATGATAGACAAGGTTCTTTCTCCCCTATTTCCGTAGTTGAAGTAGCATTCTTCGAGTACTGCCTTCATTACAGGATCGCGAGGATGCAGATCCTTGACGGAGAAGAAGCAAATAGAAGTGCACTCGCTTGTTACACTGAAATCATCGGCCAATTAGGTCAAACTGAACCAAGATTTCTCACATATTCCCGATGAGTTTGTATCTAATCTGTCCTTGTGTCAAGGTAGACCGAGCCACTGAATTTCCGTCCAGGATGAACTGCTTCAGTTAAACTCCTCGTCGTGCAACCCTCGCCGTGACATCACCTGAACGCGTTTACAATAATTATTATAAAAATTTAAATCCCTAAAAATCAAATGGAAAAAAAGATTACATCAATTGTCATTTTCAATTAATAATTTTCATTTTTTTTAAAAAAAAATTCTATAAAAAAATATACCCTTAAAGCCAAAGGTTATCTCTTTCATTCCCCATTTGGAGTAGAAAAATGTCCTTTGCATTAGAACCGAGTGGATAAACATAAAAATTAATAACCCTTTTTCCCCTTTTCTCTCTTCGACCCGAATTCCGATCTACAATCAATTTTTCGTTTTTCTGTATTTAATCAATCGAATTAAATTCTGGATGTACTAATTAATCAAATTTCTGGATCGAGATCGAACGAAGCTCGATTAATTTTGCGTTGAAGATTTGAAATTTTTGGTAATTAATCGCTAATTATCGTTTTTTTCTTCTGTTGTTTGTGTTTATGTGCATGATTTTTGTTAATAAATGATAAGTTTGTGGAAATTAGGGTTTTTTTTCACTTCGGAAACCTATTTTGGTGTTTTTTGGTATCGTGTTCGGTGTATTGGAGTTTGATTTTTGTGTTATTATGGTTATTGTGGCATGATCTTTTGATGCTGGAGTTTGCTAGTTTATTGTTGAGGTATTTGCTGTCGGTTTGTTGAATTTGTGAAGTTTTGGTATGTCGGCAGGTTGAGTATTGATTTTCTTCTACTTTCGGCGGCGTTAAATTTTTAAGTTAGAATAGTTCCTCGCTTTGGTTGTATAGCGTAGATTGATTTTTGTGTTTATTAGTTGTGGATTTATGGTGTTATGGTTATTGTGACATGATCTCTGATGCTGGATTTTGGTAGTTTATTGTTGAGTGTATTTGGTGTTGATTTGTAGAATTTGTGAAGTGTTGATTTGTAGGAAGGTTGAACCTTAAGTTTCTTCTACTCTGGGCAGCATTATATTTTTAAGTTATGATAAGTTCCTCACTTTGGTTGTATATCCTAGATTGAATCTTGTGTTTATTGAATATTTAATGGAATAGCTTGGGGGGATGCTGACCGTAAGCACTAGGTTCATCCGAATCCTTGCTGTCAAGGGTGAATTTATAAGGTAAAATATGGGGCACGTGAATGCGTGGTCTTTCCGTGATATTAGGTATTTTATGTATATATTTTTTAATAGTGTTATTGTATTATTTGTTGGGATATCCATGCTATAAGAAGGCTAAATGGTGCATTTGATTGAATGTTGATTTATTTATCTAGAGGACTAGGGATCAATTTGTCTTGCTTGATACACTTTTCCTTCTTTTGTGGTGCATCCATATTCTAGAAATCCTAGATTCGCCTCTGAAGGCTCTCATGTTCCATGTTTTAGAGTTTGACTTTTGTGCTTTTCAGTTGCAGAAATTATGGTGTTATGGTTATTTTGACATGATCTTTGATGCTAGACTCGTCTAGTTTGTGTTGAGTTTATTTGCATATTAATTGGCTTAATTTGTGAAGTTCTGTTATGCAGATTCAACCTAGATATTTGTTTATTTTGGCCAACATTATTTGTTAAGTAAGATGATATAAAGTGAGCTTAAATAAAGAAGTGAGATCATATAGCCGACCCCATCTTGTTTGGAACTGATGCATAGTTATTGGCCCGCATTAAATTTTTAAGTTAGAAAAGTTGCTCCCTTGGATCCTTCAAACCTTCTTTTTAATTGCATATGTATGTTGGATATGGTGTTGTATTTGCCATAGTTGTCATGTTTCGGTCTTTTGTGGTGGTTAAACATGTAATCGGAATAGCTAGGGGCGGATGCGGAGCATAATCAGCAGATTCATCTGAATCGAGTATTTTCAAACGTTTGAGTTGAATCCGTAATTTTAGAAGTACAACAAGTTACGTGCTATGAATCTTAAAGGTCAAACCCATCAAGATTAAATCTTAGATCTGCCTGTAAAAATAGATTTTCCTAAAGTCATGTCGTACGCTTATTATGTGCTTGTTATATTGTGATCCGTAACTGTTGTTAATTGAGGAGGTTGAAATCATGACGTTCTCCATGTTTAATAATTAAGTTACTGACTGTAGATATAGGCTATAACTATTCTTCTCTTCTGTCTGGCATTAAAAATGAAGTTGAAAAATACTACTTCAGGGATTATTAGTGCGCATTTGACATGATATCTATGCATATCCATGCAAGTATTTGTGTTTCCGATGTTTGCTTCTTTTGCAATCCATCCCTATGTCAAGCTGGTCTTTGCAGAGCTTGGATAGAGAACATGATGTATGATGCATGTTTATTTGCCTTGTTTCTTAAATCAAATTATATCTAATCCTTCTGATTTTTTTATGTGAATGCATTTGTGGATTGACATAGTGTTCAAGGAACAGTGTTAACTTAGTCTTTCTCTATGTGGATGCTCTGATGCTCTGGTACTGAGGTGCTGTATGAGTGTCCTTTCCCATAGTTGACTTGGAAGTTTGTATTAGTATACATTTTCTCAATTCTTGAATGTAGTTTACTTTTGTGGTTAACTTATGTAGTTTGTAGGTAATTTGGTTGGGGTAAAACATGTCTCATCAACAAGAGGATGATGCTGATTACATGGCAAATGAGTATGACATGGAAGCTATAGATGATGATATGGATGATGAGTTCCACGGCCGTGATATTGGTGGCTCGGATTCAGATGCAGATGATTATGACTACACGGTTTGTGAATCCATCCATAAAAGCTCAATTGCGGCAATTACTGGGGGATGTTAGGTGTATTCATTTTGTTTTAATGGTTGTGCTTTCCATATCTCATTCTATTGAACTGTTTCTTCTTGAGTAGAGTAATAAAATGCAAGATACCTCTGCTGCTGAGGCAAGGAGAGGCAGAGACATTCAAGGGATTCCTTGGGAAAGACTTAGCATAACCAGGGAGAAATACAGGCAAACCAGATTAGAGCAGTATAAGAACTATGAAAATATTCCGCAATCTGGGGAGGCATCAGAGAAGGTAAATTAGAGGTGTATTTTTTTATTTTCTAATTGGTCTGAGTGATGACCTTCGTGTCTAATGGGAACATGGGTGGCTCTATCCATTTGCTATTTAGCAGGACTGCAAAGCCACAAAGAAAGAGGTTTCATACTATGACTTCAGACGTAATTCAAGATCTGTTAAATCAACAATTTTACACTTCCAGGTAATTCTATTTTCTATTAGCCCTCTGTATCAAGGATAAGAATCTGTTTGATGCTTATTTTTAAAGATGACATTATTATGAAGTGAATGTACTAGGCTGAATATCAAACCAGGTTTACTTGGATAACCATATGATCTGTTATTTACTGTGAGAATCGTGCATATTAGTTTAATTTTCTCTAATTCTTTTAGGCAAGTTAACTTATGATTTTGTCACAATAATCCCAAGGCTTTTTTTTTTTCCTGTTTCATGTTATAGCTGAGGAATTTGGTCTGGGCAACCTCCAAGCATGACGTGTACCTTATGTCACATTTTTCCGTCATTCATTGGTCATCCTTGACCTGCGGCAAAACTGAAGTTCTGAATGTTTCTGGACATGTAGCACCATGTGAGGTAGGTGTTGTGAACATGGGACCCACCTGTTGTTTTAAAGCATATTTGATTATGACCATTTTCTTTTAATTTGCCATTGTAGAAGCATCCTGGGAGCCTTTTGGAAGGATTTACGCAGACTCAAGTGAGCACTCTTACAGTGAAAGACAAGTTGCTGGTTGCTGGGGGATTTCAAGGAGAACTAATTTGCAAGGTATGTGAAACTCCCAATGATTGGTTAGGACTTCTCTATTTTATCTTATTTTATTTTATTTTTTTGTTTGTATCCACAAATGGAGCATGTACCTGCGATTTGAATTTTGTGCTGGTTGTGTTTGGGTCATGGTGCTGAGTTTGCAGTTTTCTCTTCACCTTTAGGAAGTGAATCAATTCCTGAGTCTCTAAATCATTCTTGAAACTATATGCAGTATTTAGACAGGCCTGGAGTTTGCTTCTGTTCCCGGACGACATATGACGATAATGCTATTACTAATGCTGTTGAGATTTATAACACTGCCAGGTACTATGTTTATCTGCATACTCCAGAGACATACTATTTCTTACTGAGAATGAAGCTAACTGACTAATCTTTTGCTCCTCAGTGGTGCACTTCATTTCATAGCTTCAAACAATGATTCTGGGGTTAGAGATTTTGATATGGAGAAATTTCAACTGTCCAAGCATTTCCGTTTTCCATGGCCCGTGAATGTAAGTCTCTGTGCCCTCCTGCATGTGTTTATGGGTGCACCCTATCCCAGAAGGTGTAGGTGTATACCAAGAAGGATTTTATAATTATGGTGCTACTAGTGCATGCAGCCAGTACTGATAAATTTGCTGGTTTTACTGATTTTCAAATTAGAATTAGAATTTAAGATTAGTTGATAAATATAATATCTTTCTCCTTCTCATACTTGAATAGTTCAATATAGGGACTTTTTATATAGATATTACTCCAACCCCTCACCTTTGATTAACAGTGTCTTATCCTAGCATTTGTTGTTGGTATTAAGTACTACTTTTTCATAATAAGGGATCACTTACCTTGTTTTCCCATTTTATGCATGCAGCATGCATCACTGAGCCCTGATGGTAAGCTTATTGCAATAGTTGGGGATAATCCTGAAGGTTTATTGGTCGATTCCAGGAATGCAAAGGTACTTGTGCATTTATCTCCTCTCCTGATTCAAATCATCTGAACTGGTTGATGTTTGATGCACCATAAGCTAACCAAATCTAATGCTTACAGGTTGTTTCACCTTTGAGCGGGCATATTGACTACTCATTTGCATCAGCATGGCATCCTGATGGCCTAACTTTTGCAACTGGCAACCAGGATAAAACTTGCAGAGTATGGGACATACGGAACCTGTCCAAATCAGTTGTTGCTCTGAAGGGTAACCTTGGAGCTATTCGGTCAATCCGTTACACATCTGATGGAAGATTCATGGCTATGGCTGAACCTGCAGATTTCGTTCATGTTTTCGATGTAAAAAGTGGGTACGAGCAGGAGCAAGAAATTGATTTCTTTGGTGAGATATCAGGTCTTTCTTTCAGTCCTGATACAGAGTCCCTTTTCGTTGGAGTCTGGGATCGCACATATGGTAGCCTTCTTGAATTTGGACGGCGGCACAACTACTCATACCTTGATACAATTATCTGAGCACTTCTGCATGCTGCTTTGGGTATGTTTACGTGGCTTGAAGTGGCACTGGCATAACTTTGTAAAACCAGTAGCATAGTCAGGAGTTAGCAGTGTTGGACTTGGCTGTAAATTTGTCATGTTGTGCAATTTAAGTTTGTCACATAAATTGTTGTGCACCATTTCTAAGTACGAGAAGATGTAGAATGGAGGAATGTATAAAAGGGGAGAGACTCCAGTGATATGAACAAGATAAAATAGTGTTGTTTTCATAAGGCATGGGCCAGAAACTTGATCTTGTTTTGTGGTGGGGTTGGGGTTGGGAGGTGCTGTTCATCATGTATTGGGACCTTAAATTCAATACTGAAGGTTGATTCAATGATTTGCATTTGTCCACAAAGCAATTGATTTATGTTCTCCTTATTAAGTTATATTTACAGTGAGGATTTATGTAGTCGATCCCAACTTTCTTGGTGTGCTTTACTATTTTCAAGTAATCAAAACTGAAGTTGATGTATATATGAGCTGTTAAGAAGCAAAAACAGAATTTTGTATTACATATCTTCCCTCTTCACTGATTTTACCCCAGGAAGTAGTGTGGTAAGGTCTGCGTACATTTTATCCTACCTAGATTCTACTTGTAAGATTCCACTAGATATGTTATCATCTTTGCTCTTCACAGCTGTTGGTAGGAATGGCAATGGGGCGGGGCGGGTGCGAGGCGGGTTTAGAGCTATGCGGGGTGGATGCGGGTTGTGGGTTCAAAAAACTAAATAGTAATTTGAAGAAAATTAAATATTTGTAATTAGTAAAAATCAAAGATATAAACTTTTTATATTAAACATTGA
>JBCEWC010011464.1:0-16676 GCA_038996855.1 Solanum aculeatissimum | reverse complement strand
GTCCATTTCTCCTCTCTGAGTTTTGAGTTCATCCATTGATGAACTGTTGAGACAGTGCTAAGGCACTAGTTTTTTCACTTATAACTAATTACAAAACGATAAATATATGAATATTTCTTACATTAAAAAAATGACGCATTTATAATAAACAAATAATTAGGAGTTATATTTTTATAAAGAGTTTAGGATATCACAAATTTATTTTTATGGATAATAGAGCAAAAGACCTGATTAAAGCAAGTGCTTATAAACTTTAAATTTACAATAAACTATTGACTTTAGCTACTTTTTACACATGAACACTTTCAAAATTTATCAAACACCCTCTTTGTCCCTTTTTTATATTTTGAAAAATTAGTGCAACTTTAAAACTCCTTTTAAATGCAGCCCACTTATGTTTGTACAAATCTCAAGTCCTTTTTCATGTAAATATAGAGTAAATTTAATTACTTCTTCTATTTGCACCATGATTCAAGCTTATTTATGTCAAATTCTGTAACTTAGGTTTTTCATTTTTGAGCAAATATAGGAAGGGATGTGGTTAGTCAAAGTTTCTAACAATCTTATTCAATATCTGTATTGGTTTTTCTCCCCTTTGACACCACGTTATCATTGTTCTCTTTAACATTACACAGACTTTCTTTAAATTGTTGCAAACATAATTAATATACTCCCTATTTATTCTACCAAACGATGATAAAAATCTAAGTGGATTGGTTTGTCTCCTTCCAAAATATCTAAGAAAACATGGCGTAACAGTAAAATACAATGGAGATTTAGTAAACTTTTTATAAAAATAATTCAGATTAAAAACACACATTCAAACACTAATTTTTTGCAGCAGATGCACCACGTCATGCGCAATGAATCAGGCACTGCAGTAAAAGCATCCGTAACGATGGTAATAATGACAAACTTCGATACAAGCTATTTGGAAATTGCAACTCAGAACATAATAATGAACACTTTGAACATTTACATTTCACAGATAACCTCTGAAACACTTGAAGAAAATCATAACTCCCTCTGTCACTTTACATCGAAAATCATGTTACTACTATTCCACTTTTGTTTCAACAGTGGTAAGAAAAAAAAAGATACTCTATAATGATTTCATCAACAAGACGAACAAGACAAATCCTCTGTTTTTCTCAGGAATTTTCTATTCCCGCTGTCTAATTTAGCTTCAAAATATTGACACCCACTTTCAAATACTCCATCTGTTCTGCTCCTCACAAGAAGCCCTTGATAGATCTTCATTAGTATTTTTTGATAGTAACACCGAACAGTCTGTTAAAAAGAAAAATTAAATACTAGTCCAATATTAAAAAAAGTGCATTCATGAGAATTTAATGAACATTTATTTGACCTACCTTTTCGGGCTGAGCTGTATGATCTCTTGCAGTGAAGAATAGCACTTTGAATTCCGTCATTTTGCTCTAGGAGAGAATCGTCTCGGCGATTCATCGGAGCTCCGGCGAAGGAAGACGCCGCCGATCGGCTTTTCCCTAGGCGTTTTCGGACAGCTCCAAGTACGGCGACTCTGTTGACTTGTTTCTCTTCTGATGAAATTCTCGGAGAGATCAATGATTGCACCGACGGAGAAGACAGTAATTGACTTTTCTCGGTGAACCTTTTTGAAGCTCTGGAGTAGAGAGGCTTCATTAATTTCAAATATTTTCCCATATCAGCCCCGTCTTCCACCTTGCATTTCTGGGTTTGAATCTTCGGACTCGCCGTAGAAGAATCGTCGATACCCACTTTCTCCGGCTTTGATTTCCTAAACCCCAAAAAGCAAACGCTAAACTTGGGAGTTGATCGGAGTATCGAATGAGGCTTCGGATTGGCGTCAATGGGAAATGGATTTGGCGTAAAAAACACGTCTCTAGGAGATTCAGGCGAGTTCAACTTTCCCTTCCCCTGCTTCAGGGTAGAACAACTCTTTTCAGAAACAGAGATGTTGTTTACCTTGGGGTGTCCAGTAGTAAACACCAACTCGAAAAATGATTCTTCATCTTTATCGACTTCTTCATCAGTACTCTCCATTGGTGCTGGATTCCCTACAGAACCCACAGTATCTGCAAACTTTTTAACAGATTCAATATCAGAGTCTATATCCCTAACAGGGGCAGTACGCCAGAATTTGAGAAATTTAAACGATTCCATGGGTGTGTGAGCAAAGAGTGTAGTAGGGAAAGACAAGTGAGGAAAATGTGAAACAAGAATTGAACACATGAGAGGGAAAAGGTAAGGCTATAAATAAGGACAGCTTTAGGGGCTTGGAGCTTCGCGAAAACAGAGTGTTGATGTAAGCTTCTCTACTTTTTGAGAAGAGCAATGCAACAAGTTTGTACTAGTTCTCGTCGTTTTTATACTACAAGGAAGAAGATATCATCTCGTTAGTTTTAATTTATTTGTCTCATTTAAATGTAATAAGAACTGATTGAGTCTTATAATAATTGAAATAATTAAAATCTTTTTACTTTTGTAATTTTAATTTATCACATGAAAAGTTAGAAGAGATATTTTTAATATAAATTGAAACAGAAGCAGCATCTAAGAGTCATATTCGTCATGTGAGAGAGGCAGAGAGTTTTGAGTTAATTGGAAAAGCAGAGACACCTGGCCTGTGTACGCACAATTTGCAGACTATGGGAGTAGAGGAGAGGCTAAATTTTACTACTGTGCAAAAGTCTGAAAATTTATTAGCTTTTGATTTTACAGCCTTTTACTGGTCCAAGACTATCCAACGTTCACTATTCCAAGATTCAAGGTCTCAGTCTACCCAACCAGAGTAATTAACTTAAATTTGCCACAAAAACTAGCTTTATTATGAGCCTGAACTATACGTTACTAATTCATTCTCATACGGAATATCTTTTACTTCCTAATACTATTTTCAACTATTAATGCACACTGACAATTTCTCCCTTTAATTAAGTTTCATGTGCTCACTACCACGATCCACCAATTAGTTTTTGGAGATCAATTCTTTGTGCCACTAACATGATGCCGAGTTCTTGTGTAATCGATCATCAAAACTGAAGTAATCCTTCAGGGGCCTCTACCGAATACGCTGATTCATTCTCAAGTGGAGGAATGATTGATAGAAATTGATATTTTATAGTTTTGTGTGTATCAAAGAGACTTTGACATTATAAATATTGAATTGAGTTTTACGTCACTATTTCATTGTCTTTATACTCATCTTGTTGAAGTAGGTAAGTGTGAGACTCGAGATTGATTTTTGGACTTCTCGTTAGGTATACTCATCTTTTTTGGTATATTTCTAATTTGTCTTCTTGCTCATGGTCATTCGAGGTTTGCTTTGCTTCCGTCCGCATGACACCTGATTATTTCGATCCTAGCAAATAGTATCCGACCCAGAGATTGTTGTTAGTACTTATCTATCCAAACAAATAGTATCAGACATTCATGAGGTTGTTGTTACTATTTATCGACCCTAACAAGTGATATCAGAAATTGGGGTTATTGTTAACTCTTATCTGTCCTAACTCTTTTGAGGGTCACCATGACAACTTCCGATTGTAAAACGGTCTTTCCAGGATGAGGCTTTTTTTGGTTACCCAATCGCGTGCCACGTTTTAGGTTCTCCCTGATAAACCAGTGATGATCTCTTTCGTTCTCCCCTAGATCACTACAAATGCTCCTTCGTATTTGAATTTATCATGTATCGTAGCGTGGTTGGCCCCTTTCACTAGATTCGATTTTGTCCTATACATAGATATATGAACTTAAATCCTACATTTACTTATATTTTGTGTGTTATTTAAATGCAAAATAATTTCAGGTTGGTAAAAATTTGTCCGCTTTAACTTTTTACATAAGATAAAATGAGAGTACAGCAAGAGACAAACCAAGAAAAGAATGGAAAGAGGAGTAAAAGGGACATAGCAGGAGAGAAACTTCCAAAAGAAAAGACTCATAAAAAGGGGAAAGTATAAGTAATGTCATTGTTTTTCTGAGAGAGATTCTCACTTTTCTCTTTTCTTTTTTTTCACTACATTTTACTAATATTGTAAACTCTGACATTCTATCTTTGAATTGAGCAAATTTGGACCAAATAGTGGGCACGCTCGTTTGGGTCTTGTAGCTTTTTAACCTTTTATTTTTCTTTTTTTTTTCTTTCGAAGTGAGTGAGTTCTTTGTATTAAAGTTTGACCTGCTAAAAAGGAAAAATAGGATACGTAAAAATGTGATTGTAAAGTGTTAAAAGAACGTGAAAATAGGAAAAGGAGGAAAAAAGAAATAAAGTGAGTAACAAATAAAGAAGGAAGAGTGAGTTTGCAAATGTATCTTTCTTTTTTGACCAAATAATGTCACTACTTTCTTCAATTGAAACTCAAAATATGGGTTTTTCCTATTATTTTTATTTTTCAAAGCTAAGTATTGCTGTGACTTTAATATTTTTTGCTATTTCATACGGTACACTCAAAATTTATAAAAAAAAATAATAATATTTCGAATATTGTATTGAAGTATATTGTTATATATTGAATTCATATATATTATTATGACATTATAAAATATGTAAATAGTATTAGTACAAACTAATTATTAGAACTTGCAGAGCCGTCTTAACAAGTTTGGAAGTCTAAAGCCAAATTTCATAGAGAAACTTTTTTATTATTTTTATTTGTCATATATAAATTGAATAGCTATGATATACTCAATGTAATTCTACAAGTGAAATCTCGAGAATGTAGGATATACTCAGATTTTATGAAGTAAGAAGGCACATAATAAAAAATTTCAAGGAAAAAATATAATATAAAGTTAAAATAATCAAACCAGACTCAACTTTTTAAAAAAGATTTATATAATGATATTGAAATTGTTGCGCTGAATTTGATAAATTGATATAAAAATATTAAAATAGTATTCATTTGTTGCAGTGCTTGAAATTTAAAGAATACTCCAAAGAATAAATTTGGTCTTTTTATACCACGAACAACAAGATATTTTGCATAATGCAAAAAGTTTTACTATTTTAATTTGTAGACTTTAGATATTCAATAATGAGTGAATAAAAAAAGGTAAATGCATGTAAGAATGATAGTTTGGGTCCATGATAATCGCTAAAATATAAATAAATCAACAAAATCAATTAGTAGTCATGTAAGAAATAATTACTATTATATGTTCTACTCAAAAAAATTCTTTTTAAATTTATTAATAAATGATATATAGGATTTTAGAAAAAATGAGGACCCTAAAAAATTTGGGGGCCCAAGCAGTTGCTTTAGTGATCTTATAGTCGAGACGGCCCTGAGAAGTCAGAACTTTGATTAATGTAAGAAATTGCTTGCACTTTCTTTTAAAATATTTCTACATGTGTTAAGTACTAGTATGATATATATAATTGAGTCAAAATCATAAGCCTCTATTATATAAGTATATGTAAGTCGAAATCAAACATACTATGATTGTCAGTTTACTAAATCGCAAGACCGAAACCGATGTTTAAAATGCTAAATCATACGAAATTAATTTAATATTATAATGATGCAATATTTTAAAAATCAAAATTACCAAACCAAAGTTATTAATTCCACACCCTACTATACCATGCCACCCTTTCCACAAGAGGTATGTAATTTTTTAGGCTATTTAATTATACATAGGATGTGTTTAGTTAAAACAGAAGAATGCTATAGAGAATAATTAGGTCCCCACTATTAGAGCAAGTGAACTCCGTAAATTTAGTTACATGTCTTGCATGACAGTTTACTCTTGATCACGAATTAAAAAATATTACCACATTTATATATAACCTAATAGGATATTAACTCAAGGGTCCAATGCAGTATTTTGCTTGGACATTCGAAATCATGAGTACATAAACAACTACGTTTAAATTATATGCATTGTTTGTATAAAAAGAATTTCATTATCAAAATAATATTTGTACATATTACATGAGGTGTATAAAATTTAAACTCACTCTATGTTAGTAGAGGTACTAGTGAAACCAATTGGAATTAATTAATAAACATTATGATGTGTTGTGTGTGATTGTGTTTATAATAGTTGGTGCAATTGTTCTTTAGCTCATTAGTGTCTCATGATGAATTAGCTAGCTAGCTAACTTCATTTGGACCTCGTGCCATACAGGTTGAACTAGCAACAAATGATATTGGTTTCACCTTTGTGACAGGGCCATGATGAAATCTTCTCATATGCTCTCTTTCTTATTTAACACTAGTCAAGTTCAACTTGATTGGAAAAAACTTTTTATTATCTAAATTGAAAATAACTTTAGGAATATCATGGTATATAGGGGGCGAAATTACAATTTAAAGGTTATGTCTTCGCGATTCTAATTTTTGTAATTAGTTATTAGGATTTTAATTAATATTTTATACATATTTAATGAGACAAATATAGGGTTCATATCAAAATTATTGGCTTGACTGAAATCCGTAGCTCATATCCGAACTCCGAGTCTCCGACCTTGAGGATGTAGCAACAGACTGTTTGGCGAAACTTTAGACATCTGATTATTTTGAAAAGTATATTTTGTGAGAAGTGTTTTTCGTAAAAGTATTTTTGAAGAGTTGTAATTCGTGCTTGGCTAATTAATTATTAGTTTTATAACCCTTTTGTATATTAAAACAATAATTTGTATTGCTTGGCCAAACAAGCTAAAACGGAAAAGTAGTACTTCTTCAAGTTACTGGTAAATTCTGAATTTAAACTTTATAAATTTGTGCGAGTTTGAAATTCTATTATAACTCATTTAATTTATTTTATTTGAAATTTATTAGTGAATTTTCAGCATATATACAAGTAAGTTGGGATGAACGCGTTACTGGTACATAAAATCTGCCCCAATTTCGAGTTGAAAGGAATATAGGGCAGAGCAGATGAGAGGGAGGATAGTGACTAGTGAGGATAAACTTCCAAAAAGCAAAAAGATATAAAAACAAAATACTCTTAAAAAGGGGAATATAGAGGTAAGTAATGTCATTGTTGTGGTGAGAGGGACTCTTTTATTCTCTTTTCAGTTTGGGTAGACCCAACACACTGATTCCTTTCATTGGTGAACAATTTAGGACCATGTTAAGAGTGTTAACCAAGTTAAAAAAAATATGTAAATATTAATTAGAGTCTCTGATCAGTATTATGTTAAGAAGCGCTTTGACGCGACTCCAATTTGAATTAATCACGGCCCCATACATAACGAGCAAGTAGACACTGAGTAGAAACCCCCCACCCCCCAAAAAATACACTATGATCATTGTACAATTTCCTTCTCCTATTTTTCTTTGCAGAGGACTTAACCAAAACCTAAACAGGAAAAATTAGTTGCATAAAAATGTAACTAGCTATAAGATGACAAATAATGTGAGAGCAAGAGATGTTAAGAGGAAATTACCTAAGCTACAGCTAAAGAAAGAAAATGAGTGTAAATTGGAAATAGAAAGGAAAAATAATAAAAAGAAGTTTAATTTAGGTCATATATCACCACAATATGATATCTCAACATGTAAAATAACCCTAAATATTGTATACACTTTCACATATAAGGTTAGATAAAATAGTTCCTTTTTTTTTGTTTAAAGATTTCGTACTTTTTTCACCTTAAAGTATTCCATATTTTTCTAAAAAATTAACCCATAATTATTTGTAGTGATAATTGATGGAGCCTTAAACCTTGAAGCCTTTAATTTGCTTTATTGACTTCCCCATTAACCAATACAATTAATCAAAATGTAATGATACCTATATGTTGTTGCATCTCTCTTTACGCAACTTAAATTTTAATTGAAGCCTAAATTACATGCTGCTACTAATTAATCTGATTAAGAATAAAAAATGCAAATTAAGCCCCACCCTTATCCACAAGAACATAGTAATTTTGTAGGGTATTATTAGATTTGTCTGGAGAAAAAACAGGAAAATGCCACAAAGTATCAATGAATGAATTGATCCCCACTATTTATTATTTTCAAGAAACAGCATTCAGTAAGCTCCATATGTTAAGTTACATGTCTTGTACGGAGGTTGCTGCTCAATTATTACAAAATCATAATCCTAAATGTAAGATACTACTTCATTAATCTTTCTAGAGGGGCCACACTTTGCTTACAACTGTTACACAAATTTTACTCTCGTATATATAATCCCATTTATTTACTACTCATTTCGTTTCATTTCATGTAACATCATTTGATTTGATACCATTTTTAAGAAAAAACAAATTTTTGAAATTTGTGGACTAAAATAATTTTTAGATATTTGTATAGTTATAAATCATTTGATTAAGGGTAAAAGAATAATTTAAAAGTTAAATTGTTTCTTATTTCTCTTTGTTCCCTTTTAATTGTCGTGAATTTTTTTTGAATGATTCTTAAGTAAAAGTTAATTAAGAGTTGAGTCTGACTAATATATTCTTTATTAATTCTTTAATTTTTATCTATTAATTTATTCTTAATTCTAGAATTATTAATGCTAAAAGTAAATTTGAAAATAAATAAATTAATCATAATCTTTTGATTGTCTAAATTGACAACTATTTGAGAACAAATATTCTTAGTATATATGACAACTAAAATAGAACGGAGAAAATATTATAATATGATGATATTTTTCTTAGAATGAACTAAAAAGAAGAGGACATCATATAAAATGAGATAGATGAATTACTTTTTTATACATATTAAACCTGACATCAACGATAGGAGGTACTATTTCTATTTTAACTCATCATATTCGTTATTATTTCTATTCTAATATACTCTATCCATTTAGTACAAGAAATTAAATAGTCGATAAAAATAATATCAGCATTATTAATATATCATACATATGTAGTACTATTTTTTATATACTGTTGCAAACGACTCCTTAGGAATGTGAATTACGCGTAAAAAGAACAGTTGATCCAATTGGATTAAAAGCTTGTTTGGATAGGCTTTAGTTTAATTATTTTTTGAGGGTTTAGATAGAATAAAACATAGCTTACCTTGTTTTTAAGTTAAAATAATAAAAATAAATTAAAAATTAATCCAAACAAATTTTATAAATTTTGTCATGTCAGATATGTATATGTCGATGCTAAATTTTGGATTGATATAGATTTCCTTCAGTGTAATCTTTTCTATTTACATTTTGTTATATTAGAAAATATGGTTAAGTATTGTGTCAAAAGAGGGAGTAATATGCTTATCGAGCAGTTGTTACGTAAAAGCTCATTCACAAATTTTCAAGGAAATAAATTTAGTAAGACGTTGGGTTCTCTTTAATTTTAGTTGTTATGTTGTAATTTTTAAGCGTTAATTTGACTAAGTTTCAAAACTAAATTATATTACATTAGTTTAATATTTTAAAATAAAAATTTAGATATTCAAAAACTATATGAAAAGTACAATAAATTGTAATTTTATATGATAAAAAGATACATCTTAAAATGTTAGTCAACTTTTCTATCGTTTAACTCTAAAAAAAGAAACTACTACAACTAATTTTTTAAGAAAAGTCTGTTATACACTTTAACAATAATAACAACCTATTACACATCTAATCTCACAATGCAACACATATCTCTTTTTTAAATTGAAGAAGAAAAAAGAAATTTTTTAAAAAATAGGGAATAGTAAGACGATTATGAAGTATAGAGATGTTGGCCGTAGATATACGCGGTGGGCAACACCATTGTTGCCGGTTAAACAAAAATATATATTCAGATTTGTAAAATTCGTTAAGAATATTGATACTCATGAATTAAAATCAAGCATTTCATTTGTATTTTTTGTGTGTAATGAAGAATCAAATATACTATTGATGATGATTTGGGACAAAAATGACATTGTGGTTACGTTGTTGTAGGTGGTGCTTTGGCGAGAATAGAAAAAACAAAGATAGAGTAACTATTTTATTTCTTCGATGGATTTTTTATAAATTTAGGCAATATAATAATGAATTTATGTATAAATGTTATAGAATTTTCAATAGAAGTTGTTATCATAATTTATTCGGTGATCTTCTCTCGTATGGTGAGTTTGAGTAGAAAAATCATAAACTTTAAGTTGAATTTTTTATCCCGATGAAAGTCATCATCTTCTTCATTCCTTTTTATTTCTTTTTAGAATTCCTCTTTAAGGTTAGAGTGATGGATATGCTTCTATATGGATAAAGTGAAGAAATAATCAATGATAACAAATAACAATGAGTTGTTCAGGAAGAAAGAACTCAAAAGAGAAAAAAAAAAAAGATCAATATAAAAGCTTTAAAAGAAATTGGGGGCCACCAATAAAAAGATAAAAAAGAAAGAAAATTGACATAAGTAATGTATTAAAAATTATAATTCTTAATTATATAATGACTAATAAAATAGTACCATTTGTTCAAATATGTCATTTTAATAATTTTTTCCACCTTAAGAAAGGTGAAGACATTTTCTTTGTCATATCATCTTCTAAGGGGATATTAATCTTGTAGTGTGGTGCTTAGACCTATCCATTCTATTTGTTCCATGATTTATGGGTCTACTGGAGCTATTCATTTCGATTAATTAGTCAAGATTTTGACCGAATACGAAATCATTGATTTTACCGATGTTGAAGATAGCTTGCTTATCAAGCCACCCACTTGAGAAGCTAGTCGCCAGGAAAGAATTGAGGAGGAAGCATACCACTTGTACAAGATTAAATGTTAGGAAATCGTCATGATAGTTTAAATATCTAATTGACTTTTCAAGACAAATTCAAAAAAAAAATTATACTTTCTCTCTATAATAATATATATGTCGTAATAATCTATAAGTTTTACCTATTAAATTGTCCACATTGTAAGTGGATAATGTGGATGGTCTCATATTTATCCATTTTTGAAACATCAAGAATCCAACCCATTTAATTAATATGAGTTGGATTGGATGAATAACCATATATACTCATATTTCTAGCCCTAGTTGAAACAAAGAAGACAAACTTTGGTTTGGTCGCTATTGATATCATTTTATTTCGACCTTGTGACATTACAGATTTTAAATTTAATTTATTAGAAAGGTCATAATTATTGAAGCGCTTAAAATTAGAGAAACTATATATATAAAAATAATATGAGTCACAATTGCATGAGGGAAATACACCTTTAATTTTTTTGAATTTTGATGCAAAACATATAGTATAAATGCTGAAGGAAAATACAAAAAATAATTATAATGTGACTGCAATTTGTGAAGATATTTTACAGTCTTTTATTTTTAGATCAAGTCTAAATTAAATTTTGATTTGATCACTATTTATACCATTTTGCGTCAGCCTTCATGCCTATGAATCCGAATTTAATTTATTAGGAAGGTCATAATTGTTGAAGCACTAATAATAAGAGGAAAATATAAAAGTTAGTTATAATGTGATCATAACTTATTTAACATGGTCTTTTGTTTTTA
This sequence comes from Solanum aculeatissimum, assembly GCA_038996855.1. Lineage (NCBI taxonomy): Eukaryota > Viridiplantae > Streptophyta > Magnoliopsida > Solanales > Solanaceae > Solanum > Solanum aculeatissimum. The sequence continues at coordinate 5,257 of JBCEWC010011464.1, read as the reverse complement.
CATCAAGTCTATTTTATTTTATTTTATATATTTTATTTTATTAGGATTGGTAAGATAAGTATTAGACCTCCTTGCTTGTACTTATTCATGAGATATTTTATTTTTAATAAAAAATCGCTAGACTCTCTGCCTAGTGGTATAAATTCAAAAAAAAAAAGTTAAGTTCTTCATTTTTTTAACAACGAATCTCTTGAGAAATGATGTTTTAAATTTCTATATATGGACATATCGTATTCTTATTAAAATAATGAGATAATCATACATAATTATTTCCTCCAATCATAACATTTTTAATTTAAAAAACCATACACTTTGTAATGATTATTTGGGTCATTTTGCCTTACCACGTTATTTTCATCATTAAAGCGTTTTTACAGTGACCCCAGGTCATTTATGACCTTCTAACATTGATAGCACGATTGTCTGGTCGTTTGTTAGGGAGTTGTGCAGTTTTTCGTGTTTTGGAAGGTCTAATACCTTAAAAAATTATTTTTTGTGCAAAACGTGGGTAAACGACCTCGGAACGGAATTCTGACGGTTCCATCAGCTTTGGAATGGCCAAATTAGGTTGGAAGCCTAGTTGGCTCAAGTACCAAGGCCTTCGGTGTGAGTTTGTATCGAGATTTGTATCGATATTTGCATTGTACCCCTTCAGAATTGGCCAACGGTTGACTTTGGTCAATATTCTTGGAAAACATTCTTGAAATGTCGAATTTGGTTTAGAACGATACTTCATTCGGTTCCCAAGGCTTCCGAGCTCATTCTGAGCCCCCTCAGTGGAAAATTGACTCAAAATGATCATGGGAGTGAGTCCACAATCAGTTGTAATGACCTCGTATGAAAATTTTGACTGCACCATTGAATTCAGAACGTTAATTTTGATAGGGTAGCATAGTTTATTTGCGGGTACAGAGTCTCAGATGAATTTTGAGTACCTCGTCGAAGAGTTTGGAACTTGAAAACTCAGCATTTCAGCTGGTTTTCTGGTGTAGGTAACGCACACCTTCACGAAGGCGGGCTAGGGGCCGCAAACGTGGAGGTCAGTTCCCCGATTGGCTAGACCTCCGCAAACATTGAGGGACCTTGCGCTAACGCGGAGGGACCTCCCACAAATGCGGAGGTCATTCCTCCTATGCTCCACGATTGCGAGACACTGTTAACCACGATCATGGAGGTCATTTATGTGGCCTTTATATTTCAGCTCCTTAGGACGAAACCAACTCATTGCGTGATATTCCAAGGACGATTTCTCTCTCATTTGGAGTCTAAAATTAGTGATTCAAAAGCCTAGGTTCAAGGGATTTTTAAGAAGAACATCATGGGGATATCATAATCGATCAAAGGCACTGTGTTTGAGGTAAAAAGTCTCATTTTTTCTGCTGGTTTTAGCTAATTCTTGAGTTAAAATTTTAGAAATTCTTGGAAATTGATTAGTGGAGAATTCTAGGGCTGAATTTAGTGATTTTTAGGGCTATTCTGTGTGGATTTCTGTAAGGAATATTTTTTCAAGGTCGAAAACTTGATCGGGGTTTGTTTAAGGTAAAATTAGCATTTTTCTCAGTTTCACAAAGCATTTTTGGAATGAGATTTTAGTGCAACTTTGAGGTGTGATAACTTGATCTACCAGAATTCATTTTCATTGATCTTTGAGTCTATTTTGGATGAAATTTTGCAAGAATCATCATGGGATAGTCGGTTTTAGATTTTGACAATCATGTTTTAGGTTCTTTTGGAGATTTTAGGATTATTTACGAGTATGGGGTCCTAATATCACTTGGTAGCTTCTGATTGATGATTAGTCTCCTATTATTGTTACTGTGAAGTATACTAGCCTTAGACTAGGATATCAAAACTTAACTTTGATTTCCCGATGTCATTCAGCTAGCCTAGATCTCTGTAGCATGGCATAGTAGACTAGTGTGTCTGCTAGGGAAATCTTAGCTAGGTAGTAACTTGCCTGAGTATCACTTAATCATCCATATTTTCTCTATATTCGATGGCTTTTGGATATGATTGTAGAGTTAGGTCCTGTATTGTGTCGTTTCTAGCTTTTGGTTGATAATTAGATGGTCGCACTAGTTCCAAATCATTGTGAAAAGTAAACATTGGTAACTTTTAGTATGTAAATAAAAGGGAAGAGAAGTTAGGCACTTCCAATTACATTTGATGAGCATCGGGATAGTAGTAGTCCCGAGCCTCAACCCCCTTTATATATTTGACGAGCATTCGAATAGTAAATGTCTTATCTTCAACCCCCTTTATACATTTAGTGAGCATCTGGGTAGTAGTGTAGTAGTACCGACCTCCCGTGTGAATCAAGCGAGCATTCAGTAGTAGTAGGCCCGGTCTTATCCTCTTTTATTTATCAAGTGAGCATCCGGGTAGTAGTAGTCCCGGTTAGGGCTGCGTATCAGTCGATTCGATTTGATTTTGAATATTATCGATTTTACTTATTGGTTATTAATTTTTGATTTATAAATATACTAAACCATTAAGAAATCATTAAGATATCAGTTATCAATTTATCAATTTTGATCATTATCGGTTCGATAATCGAGTTAATCATTAATAATTAAAACTTAAAACTCAATTTCCTAGTCCCTACTGCCAAACGCCAAAACTCAAGTTTTTGTCTTAACACAACAACTCTCATAGTCTCTCATTAAACATACTCAAATATACAATTTTTCTTTCCTTTTCTGAAATTACATACTTAAATACAAACATTATGTTTGAACTTTGAAGATTACTTAGGCATAAGGCAATAGGCAACGGTGAGGCGTATTTGAAAATTGAAAGATCACTTAGGCAATTTCAAATCATATTCTACTATTATTTGAAAATTCAACACTTACTTTTCAAGCTTAGTAATTAATTCATATTTGAAATGTCAAAAACACACAAAGAGGCTATGTCATGATGCCTATTACCATCACTCCATCAGTGACACAGGAATCCTTTTCTTTACAATATGAATGACTACTATTACTATCAGGAATCCTTTTCTTTACAATAATAGTCATACAATGCTTATTACAATATGCGTAAAAAACACATACCTAGATTTTCTTTTTTTCTGTGACAGGATGCCTATTAAACACAATAATAGAAAATAGATGTATAAGGATGAATAAGTCTACTTACTACTATTACCATCAGAATGCTTGCTTCAAATTCAATTAATATAATGATGGTGAAATAGCTCAAAATATCAACAAAAATCACCCCTGCACATCATTATTGCACCGTGCAACACATAACAAAATAAACAACAATTCAACAACCACAAGCCCAAAACACAACAAGTCAGCAACAGTGCAACACTCAAAGGAAGTTAAGAAACTGAATAAAATCATAAACAACAACACTACAAGCTACACCAGACACCATTACATCAGTCACAACTCATAATGTCGCACAACTTTTAAATTGTCTAGCATAAGCTATAAACAAAATTTCAAAAATCCAAAATAACAATCACATAATCTGAAAATTATGTCCAACATAATACTGAACTACTAATAGTTCAAGACTTCAAGTCAACAAAGTAATAATTACTCAATCCTTGAGAGTTGACAGTTCTGCTTTAAGTTATCCAAATGACGCTTAATATGAGCTCTTAAGGAATCAGTCATAGTATAGCACGAATAGTAATAAGCAACACGACCACAATAAACACATTTTACTTTAAATGATCCATCCTCATGCTCTTCAAGTTTTACATAGTGAAGCCAAATAAGTGATTGAGCTTTATTACCACGAACTCTAGGCATGATGAAATCTAATTAATAGAGAAACAAAGAATGTATTACGTATTCAACAAATCAGACCATAACATGAGCTATTCTGTTATCTTAAAATAAGAATAAATCATATCAAAACATATTCTACTCTAATTTTATATGTCATCAACGAAAGGTTCTTTTTCAAGTTTGACCAAATCTAAGTGAAATACAAACAAGTCAAGATTTAAGCAATAAAAATATTAAATAAACTATTCACAATTTTATATCAATAGAAGTTTTTTTCTAATCTTGTTCAAGTTGCTCGAGAAAATCTAAATCTTTCTTATAGGTTGTGGCTCACTTCGAAGCCAATCTTGAAGGCACACTAGAGTTTGTACCAATTCAGGTGTTGATGAACTCTTAAATGAATCAAGAATATGTTTTCTCATACTAAAAACACATTCAGATGCCCCAAGTTTATGACACAAGATTAAATACAAAGTTGGGAGTTATTCCTATACGTGCATGTGTTCTTAAATTTGTAGTCATTGTTCTTTGTTGGACTAAATCAAAAGTGAGGAAAAAGAGGGTTGAGTCTAAGTGTGTTAGGCCGCCTAAGTGGGTTAGATCACAAGGGTTGACCCCATATAACTTAACATAGTTTTTGCTTAGCCTTCTCTTGGTTGTATGATAGATAGTTCCTTTATTCTTGTCAGCTTATTTGACTCCGTATTAGGTATATTCCTCTTTTCATAGCTTTTATCTTTCCTGTTCAGTCGATCGGCTTATGATGCCTACTGAGTACCTGTTGTCCTGGTATTTATACTACACTTTGCATCTACTTTCGTGATACAGGTCTGAGCACTAGTCACCAACACTGATTGATCTAACTTGTAGCAGTTCACACCAGAGACCAGGGTGAGCATTTGGCATTTTTGGATCATTCCGTCTCTTTCAACACTGTGACCCGTCTTTTTATACTTTCTGAGACCAGCCGGATCTTGTATATGTATTTTGATCCATTTTTGGGGTTTATACTCCTTGTTTTTATATATAGGAACTCTGTACTAGTAACTTCCAAGTTCTGGAGGGATCCTTGTATACATTTAGTTGACTTTATGTTGTTATTCTTCTGTATTGCCTGTTTTATGATAGATTCTGTTAGTTCCCTCTCCCACTAATACCCATTACTTATAGTTCTGGGTTATGAATTGACTTGTCTATCGGTGGGTTATGATAGGTGTCATCATGATCTGAGGAATTGGATCGTGACACGCTCTTAGATAGTACCCCTTAATTCATAATTTAGAATATATCTACTACCTCCTTAGGAGTAGGGATGACAATGGGGCTAGGCGGGGCAGGGAGGATGCAGGGCGGATGCGGGTTTAATGTTATGTGGGGCGGGGCGGGTTGAAATAACTATTTTTAAAACTAATGTGGGGCAGGGCGGACTGCGGGTTCAAAAAAACAAATAGTAATTCGAAGAAAATTAAATATTTGTAATTAGTAAAAATCAAAGATATAAACTT
>JBCEWC010011463.1:0-16676 GCA_038996855.1 Solanum aculeatissimum | reverse complement strand
CCCATAGGCAAGACTTGACAACTACATTGCGTTTTGATTTATCATACATATAACTTTTACATTATGTTTTGATTTATAATATATATAGCTTTTGTCTCTTAGTCCATAGACTTCAAAGCAACAAGTTAAGCTCCATGGGCAAGACTTGCCATGCCACATTTTGTTTTGATTTATGGGGTACTCCATAACTATTGGTTTAAAGATTAGACTCGTTAGTCCAAGGACTTCAAAACTACAAGTCAAGCCTCATGGACAAGATTTGACATTACTACATTACGTATTGATTTATGCGATGTTCTAGAATTTTTGCCTCAAAGGCAAAACATAGACCAAAAATTTCACAAGTTACGTCCCATAGACAAGATTTAAAAAAAATAGAAATAGACAAAAAGGAAAAAAAAAGAGAAAAAATAATTTAAAAAAAATAGAAAGAGAAAAAACTACAAGTTAAGAAAAAAGAAAAAGAAAAAATAAAAAATAAAAAACAATTAAAAAATAAAGAAAAAGAAATAAATAAAAGTTAAAAAAAAAGAATAAAAAGACAAAGAAACAAAGGAGAAAAATAATAAATAAAGAAAGAGAAAAACAGAAAAATTGAGAGGCAATTGAGCATAGCGAGGTTTTTAAAAGATAGTTAAGGTGTAAAGAGGTAAAAATGTCTTTAATTCAACTAAAGTGAGAAAGAGGACATTTTTGTAAGACTTCTCTTATGGAGGGCAAAATATCAACACCACCACATTTGGTGGGCTAATTTTTGCGATTATTTCCCTCTTCAATATATAGACATATCTTGGAGATCTAAACGTAATTTGACATCTTCTCACATGGGTCTTCCATTTTAGTTATATTCATAACATCATCTCTATTGACTATCTGAAGAAAATTTATTATTGGCCTCTCTCTCATTATGCAATTGAAAATCTTGAATATTGTTCAAGTCATGGAATTGTTGTCTATATGCAAACTGTCAGGAAATATGATGACTCAAGGAACTTGAATCGTTCAAGTTGTGTGTTACCTATAAATAATTTTTTTTATGATGTATATTTTTAGTTTTCTTATTTTGTTTTTTCCTGGCTTTAATTTATGTTTTTGTCAATTTTAAGTTTCGTTTGAAACTTATGAACTGATATTTTCTGGAACAATGAATTCTACTACATATATGTAATTTCAATTTATTGGATCCATGCTTGTATGGGCATATTATATCTAGTATTTTTTATAGTTGCAATTTTTTTTCTAATTTTAATTTATTTTTAATAATTGCATGAAGCGCGAATAAATTTACTAGTATAAAAAAAAATATGAATACTAATATTGGAGGTAGAAAGTAATAGTGTACAATTATTGATTTTCCTTACAAATTAATATATTGTTACCTATTTTATAAACTTCCAACTAAAAAGCAAAATTCAACAATAGTTTCTCCCTTTACTTGCCGCTAAACAAGCCTCCACTTGGTATGTCTTTGGTAAGAGACTGATGATGCGTGTGCACTTCCAACAGTTAAAGGCATACAAATCATGGCCTCAAATTGTACTTTTCTTAATTGTAAATTTTATATATCTTATAAATATTCTAATTGAAAAATATTAAAATAAACTTTAATTTACCAAACTTCAAATTATTCCTATCATATATAAATTAAGAGATGAAAAAAAGATAAAAAAATGATATTTTTATTTTTTGATAATATGTTAATTTGAATTTTCTACGTGTTATATTTAAAATCATAATATTTTAATACATTTAATAAAATTTTATTTTAAGAACACAATATTGAAAAAGTTTTTTGTCTTTTTTCTAAATTTTCTGCCAAGACTATTTCATTTTAAAACGAAGAGAAGTATAACAGTAGGCGGTGTCGGGAGTGTGTAGAAGTAGAAGGTAGAGAAAATATAAAAAGGCTGAAATTTCCCTCCAAATCGAAAGGACATTTTCCCACATCTCCCTATTTTCCCTCCTGTAAACTCTAACCCTAAAACGGTTCACCTTCTCCGGCGGCTTTCTCCGATTCGATCTGATGCAGTTAGTATTTCTTTACATTGTTTGATTTGCCTCGAATAAAGTTCTTACCTTTTAAACTTATTATTATCCTGTTTCGGTATTGTGCTTAAAAGGCATCATTTTTTTCCATTCAGATTGAAAATCGTAAGGGTTTTGATTCGGCTTGCTGTTAATTTCATTGTTTATTATATGACGTTATTGTGATTATTCTTGTCATTGTAGATGTATTAAAATGGTTGGTGGTGGTAGAAAGAAGGCGAACAAGTGTTACCCCGAAAAGGATAGTTTGAGCGTTGATGACACACAGCCAGTGGACACTCAAATTTCACCGGAGTCGTTATCAGGCAAGTTCTTTTCTTTTTTTTCTTTTTCCTTGATTGTTATGGTCAATATTTAGTTAATTGCTAAAGAATAAAAGAGGACTTTATGCTCAAGTTTGGATTTTTACTTCATTGCAAAAAGTTTGAATTTTTACTTCATCCAAAATAGTTTAAGATGTTACTTCTTTTATTTATATCCTTTAAGTGTAATGTTAACACTGTGACACCATTGTTCAGAGAGGAAATTTTCAAGCAAGAGCACTGTATGAGTATTTTTTTGGGAGGGGGTTGTTCAGAATAAAAAATAATGCAAAGTTAGTCAAACGTGTGAGACAACTTCTTTTCTCAAAGACTTGAAATTGGAATTTTCTCTCCCTAACAATACAATTTGGTTTATATTTAAAGGTGAGGATCATGAGTTGTACAATGACCAAAAATTGGCTCCTGCTGATGACCACCTTTTTTTCAATGATGCCTTTGAGACCCAATTAGTAAATCTCTGTGGCGAGAACCAGATTTTTGATATTGGTGGTGAAACTCAATTGGTGGATTTCGGCGGTGAAACACAAGTTGTGGATTTCAGTGGTGAAACACAATTGGTGGATTTTGGTGGTGAAACTCAACAGGTGGATTTAGATGGTGAAACCCAATTGGTTGATCATCATGATGGTCTGCAAAAGAAATGCATCCAGACTTTTGGAAATTGCAATATTGAAGTTGCCATAGATAGGGATAGTGAAGGAAGTGATAGAACTGAGGTCTTGTGTGATACTCAAGAGTTACCGGATGATGATTCAATGGAACACAGCTACAACTCAATTGACCAAGTAAAGTTTCCTAGAAGCAGCAACTCCAACACAAGTGATGGGAGTTCAATTGCACAATCAGATGTTCAGAGCAATGATAAGCATCATTCAGGTGAATTGGTTTTACTATTATGAGATAATTGATTTTGATTAAGTTCAATGCTATACATGCTAGATTAAAGTTATCATATTAGCACATATTTTTCCTTTTCAAGTATCTAGGATCTGAATGGAACTATACCTGGGCAAAAGGTTTTCCATTCTTTATCCATACCTTAATTTAAGCAATTAATCCAAATCGTCTTCTACAAGTGTAAAGTTGGACATGACATTTTGCTTCATCAACATTTTGGAATTCACAGTAAATAGGCCTCTTCACTTTGCTGGATCTGTGAATTCTTGGGGCCTCTTCACTTTGCTGGATCTGTAAATTCTTTGCCAGTTCTTGCATTTTGATATCACTGTTAGTATGACATTGCTGACTTTGGTTTATTCTATGCAACTATATCATTTGTGCTTTATGCAGAAAAAGTTTTGCTATTGAAAGAGAGGCTTGGCTTCGCTTAAACTGCTTTATGTTGTAGAATCTAGATTTCTTCTCTTATTCTCTACATGGAAGTGCTTAATATACTCTTCATAGTTGGTACTTTTAGGTGGTTGATGGATTCCTTTTCTGTTCTCAACTTTATATCCTGGCCATATTTGTTACAGGACATAATTTGAAGATCTGATAACAAAGTTGCTTCAGAATTTTGGAGCTCTGACATTTATATATTTTTTCAGGATCTTTGCAAAGAGGGTTTACTTCTATCCGTGCTGCATCTATCAGGGCTTCTGGTTTGGCTGCTTATAACATGAGCCGTGAAGGGACAAAAGGAAGTACATGGTCTATTAAGAGTGACAATCGTCTGGAGCAGGAAGTTGCAGGCCATAATGGAACATCCATGGTTGGACCTCAATCTGAAGTCAGGAAGGAGCCCAACCTGAATGCTTGTGAGGAGTACAACGAACAATTGAATGAAGTAGGTAATGAAAACCGGTGTAAGGTTGGTAGTTCAGCTGCGAGGAAACTTTTCACAGATGACATACTTATTGAAAGTAAAGGGCCAGAAGATGGAAAGAATGGTTTGTTGAAGACAGTGGACTTGCCACAGTTGGCCTCTGAAAATGTATTGGCAGGATTAAGTTATCTAGATTCTCAAGAACCTGGAGAGGAATCTCAGGCCAATGCATTAGAAGTTGTTGACAAGTTTCTTAACTTCAATCCTTTTGATTTTGATCAACATATTGACTTTGGGAAGTCCTCTGTTGGAAAATCAAAATGTGTCTCTGCTACAAATGGGACAAAACATTTAGCACGGAGAGCAGCTGGAATAGCTGATGCAGAAGGTGGGGTTTTTGATTGGGATGACAATCTTGAAGATGAAGGAGGTGGAGAGTTTTTCCAGAAGAAAAAGGAACTTCTTTTTGGCAGGATACCTGCTACTGAACCTCTGAAATGTGGTTCACTTGACCCCTTAAGATGGGGAGCTAAAAGTTGTGGAGAAAAGGAAAAGCACCCGTTGAGCGGAAAAAAGTTTAAGGGTTCCCCTCGTTCTGATTCAAGGTTAATGTCAAGTAAAGCGAGAGTGAAAAGTGAGCAATCAAAGTCCAAATCTAGAAAGAACTTTGTTGAGGAGCTTGATGAACAGTTCACTGTGGGGGCTGGTGATGGAGTGGTTGATGAGCGTAATGAAGACAATGTTCCGGACTTGCTAAATGTTGGTGTAGATACTCAAATAGCTGCTGAAGCTATGGAAACATTATACTTCGGAGTTCCTCTGCTGGAAAATGATTGTAGCAATGAGAAGAAAGGAGATAAGACATTGAGGGATAGTTCCTGCAATGCTCGAGTTGATGATGAGAGTCTGTTAAATCAAAGGTCCTCCAAGAAAAGAGCACGATCTTCTGACACTCGACCTGCGACACGATTGTCTGTGCGGAAGGATGGCAAATTAGTTGAAGAGCATCGTAGAGAAACAGTGAAGCAACAGAAAAGTAGCAGGAAGCAAGACAATGAAGAACAAGAAGATGGATTGAGAATGATCAAGGCAAATATGACGAAATCCCATGCTTCAAGGGGAAAAGAAGAAGAGTTGGCACAACAAAGACCACCAAAAGAAAGCAGAGGTTCCATGTCTGTTGCGAATTGCCATCTGCAACAGCAGCATGGCTCATTTACGCCTGTAGCTCATCGAACAAGGCACAACCGGGCAGGAAGTCAACCAAAAAGTCATCTGGCTGCTGCTGCCACTTTTATTACGAGTGGGACAGATAGTGATGCTTGCGAGACTTTGATGGATGGTACATTCGCTGCCAATCTAACTGCCGATCTCCAAAATATGAAATCATCGTGGGGCAACCTATGTGCTGTAGACCACCCCAAAGGAAAAAGAAGTTATCGCAAGATGCCTACCATGGAGCAAGAGGCCACCACTGAATCTCGTAGAAGGTCAAAAAGATTAAGAGGTGACCAGACAAGTACTTCAATTGATGCCAGCACAAAAAAGAGAAAGTGTTCACCTGAATGCACTCCCTCTGGTATTGCATCTTCAGGAAGAGGGTGTCGGAAGAAGTTATTAAACGAACGCATAGATAAACAACATCCCGAGGGTACCAACATTAATAATGCTTTTGCTGATGGAAATACCAAAGCACTTCTAAATAAGTCACCAGAAGATTCTAATAGGAAAGCTGATGCAGAGACAACACAATCTGTTGATGAAGCATATGGAGCAGAATCTTCAACAGGAGACCAGTGTAAAGTACCAGCTTCAGCATGCACCACTCCCACAAATTCGAAAATCCAGAAGAATTCTGTGTCACCTATATGTATGGGTGATGAGTATCAAAAGCAATCGTGCAGGAAGAATATTTCAAGGTCCTCTCTTTTGAGAGAAGTTACTTCCTTACATACTACTGGAATGCCAGTTGACTCCACCTTAAAAGATTCCAGGAAGAGGCGAGAAATGACTAATGTTCGAGTCTTGTTCAGTCAGCACCTTGATGCAGATATAATCAAACAGCAAAAAAAGGTAATTTGGCTATGATCTTATCTGTTTGTGCTAAAATTTTATGTTTTCAACTGGAATCACCTTGTCATCTCTTCCTCCAGATTGTAGCTCGGTTAGGGGCCTCAACTGCGTCATCTATGTCTGATGCCACTCATTTTGTGGCTGATGAATTTGTTCGCACTAGAAACATGCTAGAAGCTATTGCTGTAGGGAAACCTGTGGTGACACATTTATGGATCGAGTGTTGTGGACAAGCGAGCTGTCTTATTGATGAGAAAAATTATATACTGAGAGATGCAAGAAAAGAAAAAGAGTTCGGCTTCAGCATGCCAATTTCATTAGCACGAGCATGCCAACATCCCATTTTACAGGTAAAGATGCGGTCTTTGGTGGCTATTAGATGCAGCTGAAATGCTCCTTTTCTCATAGTATTTAATTTCAGGGATATAAAGTTTTTATCACTCCTAATACAAAGCCTGGTAAAGAAATATTGGCAAGTTTGGTGAAGGCAGTTCATGGTTTGGTGAGTACCTCTACTCTTTACCACTCATTTCACTCTGTTATTCAACCATTCTAGACAAGACACTTATATACTCTATCCTCTAACCTGAATGATCTTTGATGCTGGAATTTGGTGGCGTACTGAGTTCCTCTTTGAAAGAAAAAATGATGTGTGTCAAGTCCAAAGCAAGTTACGGAAAATGTTCAGTCTATGTCCTCATACATTTGTACCTTTGTGAATACCTGACATGTAACTAATCTTTATCAGAATGGTCAAGAGGATATGATAGACTAGGAAGCTGCTCTAAATGCAACATGCTTAGTTATGATGGATCAGGACTAGCTTTAACAAATAAGTTTGATATCAGATGTATGTGAGATGTTTCCAAGATGATGTCCATGGTAAGGTGATAAATGTCGACTTGTCGAAGATCATTAGTTGGACTTTTTTAACATAAAAATTATTAGTTTGACTTACAGTAGCTGAAGCAAATATAAGTGACCAATTTTATTGAAAGTTTCTTTTATAGGGAAAACAAATGGTTTGGAGTATAATCCAAACTAAAGTTGCATGGGTTTGAATTTCTTGAAACTCTTACTGTATGGTTTTCCCCCTTTACCGTGTGGTTATTTGTAGAAGTACACCAAATATCTTGGGCATCGTATAATTGAAGTTAGTGTTGCTAGCATGTCGTTTTTCTTGTTATCACATCATCCATGTAAGGATTTCACACTCAATCTGTATTTTGCTGGCAGACCTCTCTCCATAATTGTATTTATTTGATCGATAGTTTTTTCCTGCTTAACACCTGTTTGAAATGTTCTTCAGGCAGTTGAGCGACTTTGTATATCTGCTATGAAAGAGGAAGTTATTCCTGACAATCTTCTAGTTTTATCGTGTGAAGAAGACTATGAAGTTTGCATCCCCTTTCTTGAGAAAGGTGAATTTCATATTCTTTTGCTTTGTATCTTAATTAATAAGAAGTTATAATATATTAAATTTGTATAATGATGCAAATCCCCCCATTTCATTGACAGGAGCGACAGTGTATAGTTCAGAACTCCTGCTGAATGGCATAGTCACTCAGAGACTAGAGTTTGACAGGTGGTTCCTTAATTTCAACAGCATTTACACATCTTACATGATACTAATGAGAAGTCCTTATGTTTTGGGGTGAATATATGGGAAGTTCATTCCAACATCTGATCACCATCTGCATAAGATCAAAATGAGGCCCACTTGTATTGCCCAATTATAGTCCCTTAATATCCTTTTTTAACCATCCATATTTTTGTTGCAGGTATAGTCTCTTCACAGAGCATGTTAAGAGAACTCGTTCAACAGTATGGGTGAAGAAAAATAACAATCAATACCTTGCTGTGGCAAAATGCAAATGAGGTTTAGTTGCCTCTCAAGAGTGTAGCTTATTTGTTATAGGGGCATGTGTGTTACAAGTGTAGGTATCTGTAAATATAGTTTGTTTTTGATGTATAGTGATCTAGTCTTCTCTAGGATTTCCCCTGGGTTCTGTTGGATCTTGAGCTCTCTTCAGAATCAGACTAATAATGAAACTTCCAGAAAGAATACTGGTCAGATGCTGACGATTTTTCATCCATTTTATGTCAAATGCCATTGGATAACTAGTTTGTTGCTTAGGACATATGCAATGTGCTCCGATAATGATCAGCAGTACAAGCTGTCCAAGTTGTGTAGGGTGTCAGATGGGTGAGTTCGACTTATTGGATAAACCAAAATGAATCAGATCAACAAGTGAGTCCATATATTTTATATAGAATTTGTTTGGATCAAAATGGTTGGTCAGTCAAATTGAGCTAAATAATCAGTCCAACTCAGCAATTTTTTATTTGTTTGCTGTTACATATTACTCCCTCCGTCCAACTTTACTTGGTCCCTTTTAACTTGACATAGGAATTAAGAAGTAGTAAATGATAAGGGTAATTTTACCAAATCACCCTTTGAATATAATTAATATAATGTATTGAAAAATGTAATAGGGAAAAAACTATAATTAATGACAAGGATAAATTAGAAACTAAGTGTAAAATTATCTCTTGATTTCATAAACTGGACAAGTATTGTTGGACATTTTAAAATAGTATAGGGGCCAAGTAAAGATGGACAGAGGGAATAGTTAATAATTTTACGAATGAATAATATTCCAAGTCGGGCATAATGAAATCCCAAATGATGGCCCTCTCTTCTTTTTTAAAACCCGAAAACTGCACGACGTACAGTAACTGGTAAATGAGACATTTAAAACGTAATGAAACAATAACAGAATGCAGCACCTTATCAGATCAAAAAGGCACAAAACCAGAGCACCAGAATTTAGTAATGGCCATGTCCCAGTCCTACATTGAGCTTACTATATTCTCTAGCAGTAGACATACTAGAGGACTACCTATAGCTATTGTAACTATGTCGGCATCTGATTTCTTAGACATTCATCTGCCTGATTTCTTGAGGTATCAACCGACCGTTGGGGAAAAGAAAATAAAATAATACAAGGAAAAGAATATTCAATATCTCCTATACAGCTTGATCATTCCTCTGTTATACTCATGTCATGCAGGGATAGAATTTTCTGAAATTTGGACTCGCCAAGAATAGAATTGGATGTACATTGCATTGAGACTCATAGAAGCACCAAAACCCAAAACTGATGCCACCATTATTGAATAAACTGCCTGCAATTGAAGCTGCCAAAAGAAAAGATTTCTGGGTATTATTCCTCGCTTCATATCTGCCAAAACTATTCTTTGCGTGCACATTTTCTTAAGACAGTAATATTTTCTGAATCAGTTTTGGTTTGGAGGGGTGAATGAGTTGTGAATCTGGTAGCAGCTTTCAAAAAGATTTCAGCACTTGCAAGATCTCAATGGTTTTAATAGGTTTTTCTCTAGAAATATTTGATGATGGTTAAAGAAGACACAGGATCTTCAATGGACAGATGAGAAAATATGCAAGAGTTCTCAAATATCATCTGTATAATAGCTAGAAAGTGCATCTTACCATAGAGTATAAAACGTGTAGAATAATAGCAACAAGGGCAAACTCTAAAGCGGCATATGTCCATATGTACTCTTTAATAGCTGCATTTCAAATGAAACTACCATGACACAAGTTGACTAGTATTTGATAAATAAAATTTAGGGGCTCAGACATACCTAGGATGACAGCAAAAATAGATGCCAAAAGACCGAGTGTAAACGCAAATGGTGCAGCGATCACAAGTGCCTGAGTTTTCATGTCATGAACCTTCACAGGACAGAATACCTTACCATTATCCAAAAAAGCCTTCACGGGACAGACTTAAATTATGAAATGATATTCTAATAAAATATATAAAGATAACACTCCAGGTAGATGATGTCATCAAATACCACCTTTCTGCTTTAGAGAAAAATATGTAAAAGCTATTGGATGTGCATTCAACACCACTATGCAGCTGACAACAGGCACACACACTCAAATGTTTAATTGAGAGTGAATAAGTAATCAATTCTTCAAACTACGTGATAGAAGTTACTATTACTATTAAGAAAAAAGCTTTTGACCTTGTTTTGCTTCCTACGCAAAATGTAAAAAAAAAGTCATTTTGTTGCAGTTTTTGATTCTCATTTGGAATGTATTCTGCTGTAGTCTCTCATTTTTGAGCTATTCAAAAAACTGAGCACAGCTATTTTTCAGTGCAGAGGCCCAAGAATCTTAGCTCGAGTCGTGACAGAACAACACACTGTAATAACAAATGCAGGCAGAGACCAGGGCTGCCTTATGTTTCAAAGGGACGTTGGATAGAAGTTCAATTTTGCATCATTCGTCCTTTCCAACCAGGCTCTGTGAGGAGTTCATCGAAAAAAAAGTTGATTCTCAAATGGGGGCCAGGCTAGAAGAGAAGCCATACCAGCCATAGTGCTTCATAATCATCTCCCTTTTTCTTGGATGTGGTAAACCTCACTCTGATAGGAGACAGACAGTTTCGTTGTCCACTTTGCTCCCTTGGTGACTTGAAACCAACCTCAGGTTGGGGCTGGAGGATACCCTTACTACTAGGCTATCTCTACCTCGTTCAATCATCTCTATTTTTGAGAATGTGTGCATATTATGTAATCATTTTCTGGATTCAAAAGTTTCTTAATCAGTTTCACCACTACAGGTTATATAAAGGAAGCTCGTATCTTCGGCCCCTCATTTGCCTGTGGCACATGCATTCAAACAGCAGAATTAAGGGGAAGCAGGTTCCCTCCTCATCAAAAAAAAAAAAAAAAAGGAAAAAGAAAGCATTTCATATTATTGCCTTCTACTCAAGTAACAACTAAATTGTACCATTGTTCCATCCCATTCATATTTAGGTAAGTTCCTCCTACATTCATTCGCTCGAAACAAACCCTAGTTTCATCACTGGGAAGCATTACGCTTTCCCTATTTTTTGGATTTACGGTAAAGGAAACAGGATGGTGCTCATATGAGAACTTGATCAATGTAATTTGTGATACTTAGTACAATAACGCTATCAAAAGATCCTATTGAATTACCTCCATCCAATTCTTGGATAAACAAACAGTTGAAAAGTGGAAATAGGGGTATCCTAGGATTAGGCATCTTCTCAAGGATGAAATCTCAAGCCAATATTAATTTTTAAAATTATATCCAAAAAGATTTAAAAAAAAGCTCACCAATAACTGCTCAAGGAAGAAGAAATAGCATATTGTGCTGATCAAAACAAGCACCACAAAGTCCTGCCAAGCACTGCAATGGCAGAAATTTCAATTTTGATTAGACTCAACCAGCCATAGTAACTGAGAAATTAGTTTAACAACATTGTACTGGATGCTGAGAGCAGTATCCAGTATCTAGACGCTAGAGCTTCTTCCCAGTATTCACAACTAAGGATTCACTTTATTTTGTCTTATCAAATGAAAACAGTTGTTGAAGCATCAACTCTAAATATCAAAAGGAAACTGGAAATTGAACTTCTTCAAATCTCACAAGGCAAATGTGTAAATCAACACAAAACTAAGAAAATTCAGAATATGTAACAGCTCTGTGAAAAAACTGTTTTCCATGTGATGTTCACCTTATTCTTCCAGAATTGTTGTGCTCTGGTCTGTTATCTTGCTGACCAGTACTGGGAATCCGCAGCAAAGTCACTGGTAAATTAGAAACTTCCTGTCGACAAACATCACAAACTTTGTTCCCTTTCATGCTAAACCACTTGATTGCACATTCCTCGTGAACAAGTCTTAGGTCACCTTTGCAGCTGCACTCCATCTGGAAAGTATTGCCTTCATCACATGCCTCCAGACAGATCCTACAAACTGCTTCCTCTTCAGGGATTTCGCGATCCTCATTCTCAGGAGCAGGAGTAATTTCTTTTGTTCATTTTAATCAATTTTTGAGGGGTTGAAGCAGAGGAAAAGTCAAATATTAATCATAACACTTTCAACAGCTTTTGATTACAATTTTTTAAATACAAAATCCAAGTAGTCAGTAGAAACCTTGAAAACAATTTTTCAGTTGAGTCGGGAGAAGAATAAAGATTCAGGTCCGTGGGACTTATTAATCAGCTTTAAAAAGATATCATTTTATGAAACAAAAAAGACTGGAGTTGGATTAAAGTGCAACATGTCCATCCGTAAAGAAACGTTTACTTTACATTATTAATTTCTTAATTGCCAGAAAGGCTGTATCAGCGATCACTTATCTACTTGGAAGGCTTGACTAAGCATTTGTGAGTTGTGATCATTCCAGTAGAAGATGGATAAGTTTAATATCATACAGCTTCATAGTTAGTTTGACTTGATCAAACATAGTACACTCTTTTGATGACTCACACACAACTTAAGCACATTTGACTTACCATCTCCAGTATCTGGAACATGCTCTTCATGGGTAGCAAAGGACATTGATCTAACAATGACAAAATTTCTCCCAGGCACAGAAAGGGACCTTGACATACTAGCTTGAGATGCCCCAGTCCGCGATGACTGTAAGCAGAAGTACACGTTATGGAAATGTTCAGTTGTACATGGAAAGTAGAGAAGCCATTTGATATTAAAGCTACTTAGGAAACCTCTTATATGTTAATGGCCTCATAACTCATAGCAGGTGCCATGAGCGGAAGGAAAGAGGATAATGTTTAGATTACAGTCCCTTTTAAGTGATAGACATTTACAATGACCGGAGATCTTCTTGGCCATTAGACAATTGAACATACAGCTAAGAGCAGATTTAGGTCGGATTCCAAATCTACTGCTTTTCTGCAGCATAAATTCCAGTCTCATTGTAAATGACAAAGTATGACTAATGCAAGCATCAACCAACTTGAATAACATGTTGTATATAAAACATTGGATAATCTGTTGAAGTTTGTCCAGACCAGAGATTATCAAAAAAAAAATATTATGTCATAATCCAAGTAAGATTTGATTCTATTTATTAGCTGTGTTGAAAGGACATTGATTAGTGAAATCAAGTTCAAGAACATTGAGGATACAGTCTGAATTGTTCCATTTTATTTGACATCCTTCCCGTTTCAGTTTGTTTAGAAACAATTGACCTACTTAATATTTAAAAAACAATTTAACTTTAAACTACTCATTTAACCCTTAATAGCATGATTTTATAGCCACAAAAATGTCATGGTTGTTTGAGACCATAAGTTCGAATAATCCCCCCTCCTAAAACTCCATGCACAAACAAACAAGTTTACATAAATGAAATGGAGGGAGTATTATTTCTGTGTCAACGCACACCACCTTCTGAATTGTTTGATGAAGTTGAACTTTTCAGAAACTATTGAAAGCACATTATTGCTAATAGAACAAAGGGAACTCACATGTGACCTTTGTTGTTCACCATGTGTCCTAGCAGATATAGGCGTGGAAACTGATGGAGATGAACTTGAAGCTGGGGTCACAGGTAGAGAGGCACATTTTTGCCAATTGGAAGAGAATAAGTTTGCTGAAAGAGGGCTTCCTGGAACTACCTTACAATCTGAACTGAGGAGAGAGCTTCTCTCACCATCAGACGACGCAGCTTTCTTTTTAAAGCTTAAAGCCCGAAGAAAACTTCCTGTTGGACCTGGTGAACGGGGTGAATACTTTCTGCCAGTTCCAATGCCTGCATGTCTTGGAGGTATTTGAAGGGAAAGATCTGCTTTTTTCATGCTTGGGCCCAAACCGGAAACCATATTCGAGGACTCCCTTTTCTGAATATCAGCCTGCATGTACCCAAACTATAAGAATTTTTGTTATATCTGGTAATACTCTAGATCTTCTAACTTCATGTAATTGCACACTAGTTAATTTTTCTACCATTGACGAACATTGCTTATGATAACCTTCAGAAACACAAGTCAGGAGAAAAAAATACCTAACGTTATTATCTACATGATTACAGGCGTTAGTTGATTAAACGTAAAGCATTTTTATTTTTCCAAAAAATCTTTTAAAAATTATTTTCAGTATTAGTTGAACGTAATGCTAGGCATCATGCAGTACTAGTAGAAGTTTTCTGATGCTTGGTTATAGTTGTTTGGGGTAAGAGCAAGTTTTATGAAATATTTTAAAAGAGACTAATATCCTACCTTCCTCATGTGATGTACAAACATATCCTTACGCAAACATATTCAAAAAGTTTTTAAAAAGATAACACCTGAAAAAAGAAAAATGTTTTAAAGTGACACTCCACTCTTCATGTTACCCAAACTTTGTGGCTATTATGATGTCACAGACAGAAAGGTTTTCTGGGGTAAGGGGTACGCAAGACCAAATATGAACATAGAGAAACTACTTTGCCATTTCTTATTATATTAGGAAATTTGCAGGAAACAATAAGATGCTTGAAGTTAACTGACTAAAAAGTAAATGTCTCAGGTCTAGCATGGGCCATTATATGCTTCATCTAAATATCATATAACGGGAAGAGAAAAACAGAAATGAGTACTAAAAATCCTTACATTTGTTCTTGAAAGAGGGACTAAACATGGACACTCACAACATTTATCTTCCTAGCATAAAAAACTCCTCTAACGAAGTGTTACATTCTACAATCTCTCTTCTTCTTGATGTCACTAAAGATTTCTCTAGCAAAAAGTATATCTCAAATGCCATCAGGTTAGTGTTTTCGGGGACAAAAAATGCCATCAGGTTACTTTGAATCACTAAAAAAAAAGCATAGTAGACTATGCATTGACAACCCCAATTCCCATAAAGAAGAACTCTTAACATTTTTCAGAATTAAATTATCATCCACAAATAAATAAAATTGGACACTAGAAGGCACCTAAATAAAACAACGAAAGAACCACCTCACAGAAAGAAGTGCATTTTCCGAAGCTTTAGACAAGTATAGCCTAAAATTCAGCATGACATTTTGGGATAGAAAGAGTCAAGATTAGGATATCTATCTCTTAATAACTTACTATTTTTTTTGTTTTAAGAAGTTACACAATTGGGAACTGCAAAAGTTCTACAAATCACAACTTTTTGTAGTTAAAAATAAACAATTTTTTTTTTAAACTGATAGGTAAAAGGACACTCAAAGCAGAATAACTGATAAAAGAAAATAACTTTTTAGGAATCCAGATATCTCTTAAAAAAAGGAATCTTTATTGAACAGTTCAGTAGTAACCTGTGATATCCCAGGAGAAGCAGGAGGAACATTATCTGAAAATGGAAATGGTGCTACTTCTGTTCCTCTGGGCGTCTCCATTCTTTATATTTTTACCTTGACAACACAAAAAGCAATAACAAGAAATCAAACAAGAGAGATCGCCAAGTAAAAGATTCAAGAAAACATATATATGGGGCAACTTACTTGACATATATATAAAGGATTGAAGATTTATTCGACCCCCAAATGAGGAACGGAGGAAACTGAGGAGAAATCGATGGAGACTGAAACAGTAGTCGGGGGGTTTCTTGTTTTGTTGTGTGGAAATAAAAGAAGAAGCAAAGCTTACATGATTGTTGTGCCTGGCCCACCAATATATTCCATTATATACACTCCCACCCCCATATATCAACAAAATTTTACGTCTTATTAGCACCGCTCTTTAAATTTATCATCATTACATTTTATTTTATTTAGAAAAAAAGATTTAAAATATTTTTAAATTATGTAAAATAAATAAAAAGACTTTAATATATATAATTTTTATTAAAAGATATTATTTTTCAATCATCCAATTTTTGTTTCTTTTTTCTGAAATCACTTTAATTAATAAATAAAAAAATAGTTTTTAATCATATTTTAACGATTAAAACAAAATAACTTGATCTACATTTTTAATTGAAAACATAAATTATATATATGTAACCCCCTTCCCCCCCTCCCCAAAGAACCCCCACATTTGACGTTTAGAAAATTCCAGAAGCTGAGAAAAGGAGGTCACTGTCTAGTGACCACGAGGGGGCTTCTACGGTCCGTAAGAAGGTCTACAGACAATAGGTCAGCCTCGTGGTTTTCCTCCACACTTAAAAAAAAAATTAGTTCTTGGAACTCATCCTACGAACAGTGTCTACAACTGATATTCTGTCTCACGACCCGTAAAATAAGTTTCGTGGTTTTAAGCCCAAAAACATAATTTCAGTACTTTTTACACAACTTGATAGGATGAGCCCGTAGAGGGTCTATGATCCGTAAAAGGTGATCATAGACCCAAGATTCTTTTCCCAAAAACTTTGCAGCCTTTGCGAGTTTGCGTCGTTTGCATCTTTGCAATTTGTGCCTGCAGCTTGCTCCTTGCTACCTTGCTGGTTGCTGCTCGTCTTCTCGACAGTCGACACCAATAGGGCTGCGACGTTGCATATCGACAGCAGGTTTGAGAACTGTTGACTGTCTCTGCGTATCGACGCTCCAAGCTCGCAGATTACTCCGACGACGACGACACCTTTTAAGGTATGTAGCTCCTTCGACTGTATACATTTTCTCGAAATTGCTCCCAAATCTCTTATAGGTTAAT
>JBCEWC010011462.1:0-16677 GCA_038996855.1 Solanum aculeatissimum | reverse complement strand
GCTGTTAAATTTGGTGTGAGTTCTGAGACCTTGAGGGAACCTTATTCGGTGTATACTCCCGTGGGTGATTCTATTATGGCCCGAGAAGTGTATAGGGGTTGTCCCGTGTCGGTGTTGCATAAAGTGTTCCCCGGTGACCTTGTAGAACTTAAAATGTATGATTTTGATGTTATTCTTGAGATGGATTGGTTGCATGCATCATATGCTTCAATCAATTGTAGGACTAGGCGAGTCAAGTTCCAAGTCCCTAATGAACCTGTATTGGAGTGGGAGGGTAGCGACTCCGTGGTTAAGGGTCGGTTTATTTCCTACCTTAAAGCCCGGAGGATGATTGGAAAAGGGTACATCTACCATATCGTGCAGGTTAGAGTTATGGAGGGTGAGTCATCTAGGATTGAATCGGTTCTGGTGGTAAAAGAATTCCCCGATGTGTTTCCCGAGGATTTTCCCGGGATCCCTTACGATAGAGAAGTAGACGTTTCTATAAACTTTCTTCCGGATACTCAACCCATTTCCATTCCCCCTTACCGTATGGCCCCGGTGGAATTGAAAGAGTTGAAAGATCAATTGAAGGATTTGTTAGAGAAAGGGTATATTAGACTAAGCATTTCGCCTTGGAGTGCTCCGGTATTGTTTGTAAGGAAGAAAGATGGGTCTCTCCGAATGTGTATTGATTATAGGTAATTGAACAAGGTGATCGTTAAGAATAGGTACCCGTTGCCTAGGATTGATGATTTGTTTGACCAACTTCAGGGGGCTACTCATTTCTCCAAAATAGATCTTCATTCGGGTTATCACCAATTAAAGGTGAGGGAGTGTGATATTGTGAAAATAGCTTTCCTAACTCGTTATAGTCATTTTGAGTTTGTGGTGATGTCATTTGGGTTGACAAATACTCCGGCGGTATTTATGGATCTTATGAATTGGGTGTTCAAGCCATTCCTTGATAATTTTGTGGTGGTCTTTAATGATGATATTTTGATCTACTCCCATAGTGAACAAGAGCATGTGGGTCATTTGAGGTTGGTTTTCCAAACTTTGAGGGAAAAGCAATTGTATGCCAAATTTAGCAAGAGTGAGTTTTGATTGGGAGAAGTTGCCTTTCTTGGTCATGTGGTGTCCGGTGATGGCATCAAGGTTGATCCTAAGAAAACCGAAGCGGTCAGGGATTGACCTAGACCATTGACTCCTTCAGATATTAGAAGTTTCCTTTGTTTGTCCGGTTATTATAGATGGTTTGTTGAAGGGTTTTCCTCTATAGCATCTCCATTGACTAAATTGACTCAAAAGAAGGTCAAGTTTGTGTGGACAAATGAATGTGAGAAAAATTTCCAAACATTGAAGGATTGACTTACATCGGCTCCGATTTTGACCTTACCAAATGGATTAGATGGGTTTGTGGTTTATTGTGATACATCGCGTGTTGGTTTGGGTTGTGTCCTTATGCAACATGGTAAGGAGATAGCTTATGCTTCCCGACAATTAAAGGTGCATGAACAAAACTATCCAACTCATGATCTTGAGTTAGCGGCGGTAGTGTTTACTTTGAAAATTTGGTGGCATTATTTGTATGGGGTGCATGTGGATATTTTCACCTATCACAAGAGTTTACCATATGTGTTCACCCAAAGGGACCTTAATTTGAGGCAAAGGAGATGATTGAAACTTCTTAAAGATTATGATATGAGTGTCCTTTATCACCCCGGTAAGGCCAATGTGGTGGCGAATGCTCTTAGTAGACTCTCAATGGGAAGCGTGACACATGTGGATGAGGGAAAGAAAGAGATAGCAAATGAGGTGCACCGTTTGGCTAGGTTGTGTGTGAGGTTGTACAAATCCGACAATGTTGGAATCCTTGTGCAAGGTGGATCCGAGTCCTCTTTAGTAGTTGATGTTAAGGCTAAACAAGATCTAGATTCTTCCTTAGAGGAGTTGAAGAAGTTGGTTGCCGATGGTAAGATTGAGGTTTTCTCCCAAGGGGGAGATGGTTTGCTTTGGTACCAAGACTGTTTATGTGTTCCGGATGTGGATGGCTTGAGGGAAATGATCATGAAAGAGGTTTACAATTCACAATATTCTATTTATCCAGGATCTACCAAGATGCACCGAGATTTGATAGAGTTGTATTGGTGGCATGGTATGAAGAAGGATGTGGCTAAATTCGTAGCGGAATATCCCAGTTACCAACAAGTAAAAGTGGAACATCAAAGGCCCGGTGGCTTAACACAAGATATTGAGATTCCTACTTGGAAGTGAGAAGATGTAAGCATGGACTTTGTAGTTGGGTTACCCTGCACTTGGAGACAATTTGATTCCATATGGGTTGTGGTTGATAGAATGACTAAGTCGGCTCATTTCTTACCAGTCAAGACTACTTATAGTGCCGAAGAGTATGCTAAGGTGTATATCCGGAAATTGGTGAGGTTGCACGGTGTGCCAAGGTTTATCATATCGGATCGTGGTACTCAATTTACTTCTTATTTTTTGATGTCCTTTTAAAAGGGACTTGGTACTAAGGTCAAGTTGAGCACCGCCTTCCATCCTCAAACCGATGGGCAAGCCGAAAGGACAATTCAAACCTTGGAGGATATGTTAAGGGCTTGAGTGTTGGAGTTTAAGGGAAATTGGGATGACCATCTACCTCTCATCGAGTTTGCCTACAATAATAGTTTCCATGCTAGCATTGGTATGGCTCCTTTTGAGGCTTTGTATGGTAGGAGATGTAGGTCTCTGATTGGTTGGTTCGAAATAGGAGAGGTTGCCTTTCTAGGACCGGACTTAGTTGTTGAGGCTATTGAAAAGGTGAAGTTAATCCAGGAAAGGTTGAAGACGGCCTAAAGTCGCCAAAAGTCTTATTTGGATGTTAGAAAGAGGGACTTTGAATTTCATGTTGGGGATTGGGTGTATGTGAAGGTGTCCCCCATGAAGGGCATAATGCATTTTGGCAAAAAGGACAAGTTGAGCCCTAGGTACCTCGGACCTTATGAGATTGTGGAACGGGTTGGCAATGTAGCATATAGGTTGGACTTGCCGTTGGACATGAGTTCCATTCATATGGTTTTCCATGTATCTATGTTGAGGAAGTTAGTTGCTGTCCCTAAGGCAATTGCACCTTTGGAGGGTGTGACGATTAAAGAGAACTTGACCTATGAAAAGGTGTCGGCTGAGATTTTGGATAGACAAGTGAAGTGGCTTCGCAATAAGGAGGTAGCTTTGGTCAAGGTACTTTGGAGGAATCAAGACTTGGAGAGTGCAATGTGGGAAGCGGAGTTGGACATGATGGAGTGATACCCCTACCTCTTCCAATCTACTCAAGCTTAAGGTACTAGGTTCTATCCTTTCATTGTCCAAATTCTTTGTTTCTTGAGTTTCGTGACATTGCATGCATTCATGAGCACGAAAATGATTTAAATGATGTTTTGGGATGAGTTTTGAAATACTTTTGATATGATGCATGATCTCTTGAGTTATGGTTAGAATGTCTCTTGTTTTGATTGATACCCTCAAGTCGTAGTCTTAGCTCATTCGAGGATGAATGTTCCGAAGGGGGAGATGATGTAATGACCCAAAAGTTTAGAACTTCTTAATGGTTGGTCTTGTAAAGTATTGAACTGGTCATGGTTGAATTTTGATAGCCATGGGTTGATTTTAAGTGGCCGGATTCAAAACGGACCTTTTGGTGTCATAGAGAGGCCGTATAGGTAGTGTACTTTGAGGAATCATACCTTTTGGTGCGAGATGAATTGTGTAGGCTACTATATATGGAATTGAAGCTCTTTGAATTATCTTCGTAATGTAAATAGTTTCACTCAATTTGGAGTTTGTATGAGAAGGTTTTGACCAAACCAGTGAGACTTCCAGTAATTGGAAGGACGCTAGAAAATGACTTCTGAAAATGGGCTAAGTATAGAACCATGGACCGTATGAGGGTCCACGGTCCATGTGGGGGTTCGTGGGATGTTCCAGTGGGCTTCTGGTGTCTAGGACCCTATCCAAGGACCAAGACAAACCCCACGGACCACCCCACGGTCCGTGAGACTCTACACGGGCCGTGAGAGGTCCCGTGAAGTGGGGCAGTGTGTTGGCCAGCTTGTGGGGCTGGACTCCGGTCAAAGTGTGGCTCCACGGACCAGTACACCATCCGTGTGGATCCTTAAGGTCCGTGAGTCCCTCCGTGAAGTGTTCTAGAAAGTCCCCCGAGAGTTCGAGCCGAAGACGAGTTCAAGTGTTGTCACACGGATAGGTATACGATCTGTGGACCAGTATACAGCCACCTGGGGCCTTCTATGTGGCACTGTGTTTCAGAGGTTAATCCATTACATTAATGGTAATTTCATAATTTGGCCTAATCCTAAGACACTTCCTATACCCCTGAATTCAAATCCTAATCCTATTTCACTCATCAAAACACTCTTGGATGCTCTCTAAAATTTCTTGAATTTTCTTTACCTCCATTGTTGAAAGCTTGAAGAAAGTTGGGAAAGATCACCTTGTTTGCTAAATTCTTCAATTCTCTTGCTTAAACTCTAGGTATGTGGGTTTGATTCATGGATTCCCTTTCATCCATGGAGACCCAAGAACCCTACTCTTTAATTTATAATTTTAAGTTTCTTTAAGTTATGGGTTCTTTAAATTTAAGTATTTAATTAATTGGAATTATGTGTTATAGAAATTAGGTGATTAAATGGTGATTTAAGTTTGAAGTTTATGAATATTCATGGAAACTTTTGAAGGATCAATGTGCATGTCCCTTAATGATTTAATTATGCATGGGTAAATTGCATTATGCTTTAAATTTGGAATTTCTCATGATTTATGTTGAAACGCCTCTTGAATTGTGAATTAAAGTTTGGATTCCATTACCCATGCACTTGTTCCTCATTCATGGAATATTTATTGAAGAGTGTTATGATGAAACTCTTGTTATGATATGATATGTTAAGGCTTGTGATTACATAGTCT
Organism: Solanum aculeatissimum; assembly: GCA_038996855.1. Lineage (NCBI taxonomy): Eukaryota > Viridiplantae > Streptophyta > Magnoliopsida > Solanales > Solanaceae > Solanum > Solanum aculeatissimum. The sequence continues at coordinate 11,715 of JBCEWC010011462.1, read as the reverse complement.
CTTTGTTATGGCTCTTTGAGCATTATGGGTGCTTGCACCACTTTGATATGTTTTGAAGGCTTAATATGATAAGTTATGTAGATGGGCTACTCTTATTGCATTGATATGAAAATGATTATGAGAATGATTTAGGAAATTCTTGTTGGCTTTGGCCTAATGCATGACTATGGTTTAAGTAGTGGTTTTGGTTTTGACTAACGATACATGATTTGAAAAGAATGCAAGTCTTTCAATTTGAAGTTGCATGTATATATAAGTATTCCCGTAGGATGAGACTTAGTACTGAGAAATTAGAGTCGGGGTAAGCTATCTCCAAGGGTCCATACTCTGTTCCGTCAAACCATGTGCCACCATGGGTTATCTCCCTAGATAGGGATTGACTTGTTATATATCCCCTTGTTGAAGGGTTGACTAGGGATATACTTGGAAAGTAGTCCAGATCTGGGTAGTAGATCACTCGAGTCTCCTCCGTTGTCGGTTAAGGTTACATCCCCGCTATATTATGATCATAGGATTACATCTCATGCATCATGCACTCTTTGGGTATTTGTACTCCTTTCACATCACTTGTCCCCTTGCCATGTTGTTGGGTCATACTATGTTGTTATATGTATTGCATGCTCGCATACTTAGTACATATTATGTGCTAACCCATACTTTTGTCTACATGTTCTAACCATGTAGGGACCGGAGACGACTTCTATATTCCACCGGATGACGTATGATCATCTTGAGGACTTTTGCTTGTGGTAAGCCCTTTTGTTCGAGGGCAATAGCCACTTTCTATCTAGCTAGTGTTGCTTTTACTTTTCTTACTTATGTATTGAGGGTGAAACTCAAACTATGTCGAGGCCCCACTTATCTTATGTAGAGGCTTGACGGACAAACTAAACTCTTGTACGTTGAATTGTAATTGTTGAATATTATGACTATTGAAATGTTATGCTTTCTGAGCCTTGATTATGGAAATAATATTGATTATGCTTATGACTTGATGTTGGGATTGTATTTGACTATGTGCTTATGTGGAAAGTCCCCTAACCCGAAATGCCCCCATAGCTTGAGTCCTACTTACCCGCCCCTTAGAGATAACTGTTATGTGTTATGTGAAATTATGTTCATCCCATTCCCAGAAATATCTCCATAGCTTGAGTCCAAAGCCCCGTTTCCCTTAGAACTTATGTGTTATGTGTTTACTTCTGCGCTTTCGAACCGATGATGTGTGTGACGATGCTATGCTAGTTTGATCGGGGACCTTCGGGTTCTCTTTTGCCATGTCACATCTAGGCTCCTTATCCGGGTCGTGACATGGATCCACAATAATAACATCAACTAGCATCCGTTTTTACGGTTCAATCCTCTTCTACCCGGCCATGTAGTTATTGAGTTTGAGTTGGAGTTACTCTTAGTCAATTCGGTGCTCAATACTCCTCCCAAGATTCAACAGTCTCATAAGACATCAACCCTATGGTTAACTCATGCATTTAGTCTCATTGGACATACATCAACTTAATTCATCACGTCAATTATCAACTTTTTGATTATATTCTTTTAAGGTTCAACTCTTGACTCATAAAGGGTCAATCATGTATCACTCGGGCTCATAGCATTCAAGAAAACAAAAATAGAGTTAAAATATTTAGTGATTTTCATAGACTCTTTAGGCTAAAATTATACTCATGCATACTCGTTTAAATACAATGTGTAAAAATAATAGGAATTCATGTAGGAAAGTAAAATCATCTATTTCAAGTATTTAATTCATAAAAACTGTAATTCATGCAAAATTATATAGAAATACATTAGATCTTAAGAAAAACCTTCAAGAAACCTTCATGCAATACTCAATTCACTAACAACTCCATCAACTCAGGTTTTGGGGCACATGAAAGAACAAAAACCATGTTTTAGTTAGCCTTACATACCTGAAAATTTGTGTCTTGGAAGACTTATCCAATTTTCGTTTCAAACCCTAGCTTGTTTTTCCCTTGAAGCCTTGTCCTATGTTTTGGAGGATGTGTTTTAGCGTAAAAAGGATGTACTGACATGTTTAGTGATTTAATTAGGTATAAAAACGTCAAGTCTAGGATTTAAAAGGATGAAAAAAGACTAAAATAACCCTTTAGAAAAAAGTTATCAAAAGTCGTCTATGGGCCCATCTACGGCCCATAGAAACTTCCACAATCGTAGGGACCCTTCCGTAAACTTTTGGGAAAAATTTGAGGTTACGAGAATATTCCACGAGATCAAGACATGACCCGTAGATTACTTTATGACCCATAGATGGATCTGTGATGTCTTGGGCTTAATATTAGATTTTTAGGACTTTTTCACGAGCGTAACAGACGATTCGTACTTTAATCCACGACCCATAATAGGGTTTCATAGATGAGCTTTGCCTTGGCAGTTTCCTGTAAAACAGTCATAATTTTTTACTCCGAACTCCAAATAAGGTGAAATCAGTTGTTTTGGAAAGTTAATTAAAAGGTCTTTCATTCGGTAGGTAATGGTCTACTTAAGTCTCTGTGTGCTAAGAGTTATGATCATTTAAATTTGACCATTTTATAATCTAACACTAGAAACTCAATTTATAAAAATGTTTTGAACTCGGCTAAGTGATAGGAGTCTCTTATGACCCTAATACGCTTCTCATGTGTAAGAATGAGTGTCGAAACATAGGTAAATGTGAGAATATAATTATGGGGTGTCACAAACTCTTGTAAACCTAGGCTAGAGCGGAACCAAATACCTTATTTAGGTGCATTTGCCTATATTGGCCCCCTATTTATTATGTATTGGACCTATTAGAACACCATTTTGCATCGAATGGAAGAATATATATGTCGGGTTGTATGTACCATTGCTCCTCGGGTTTGAAATGTTTAGTTTAATTTATTTTATTGTAAATAAATAGTTTAGAGTTGTACCCCTGTGTGGGAATTATTTTTGTTTGTATGCTCTTTTCCCTCATTTTGTATCCCCATTCATGTTCTTCATATAATTTATATAATGTATTTTGGGGGGCAACAATAGGACGTACAAATGACATACACATTCTTCAATAGTTAGGTTTATTATGATGCATTATACATTTTTTATTTGCGTAAATATTGCATAATTTGTTCTATTCATATTTATTTGATTGTGTAAACATATATATTTTGCTTGAAATATAATTTTTGTCAGTTATATATGTTTGAACTGATTTTCATTTTAATGGGATATGTAGGCGCCAAAATAGCTTGGTCATATTCCTCGTAAAAATTTCAATTCATCACAATAAAAACGGGGGCAATTTTTTTCAAAATAGCTCAAAAAAAAGAGTTTTTGTAGATTTTGTGTATAATTTAATTTTTGTATATGATTTTATATTCAATAAATATCTTTCACTTTGTTTATTTTACATTCTTTACAAGAAAAAGAATTCAATTATGTACACATTTTATACTATATCTTCATGAACTATGCATACCTGATTCTCATCTCGATGAGATACGTAGGCAACCCCTTTTGGGTTTGGTATTCATTATTTTTTAAATATCAAAAATAATTTTGTGTACATATTTTAAGAGTCATATCTTTGATTCAATTGGGACTATTGCAATTGGAAGCATGTAAATATTCGGTAGGATCAAAATGATTGATTTTGTGGTAAGCCAAAGATTCTTTTGGTACCTCTCATTGTATTTTTGTCATGCTTGAAAATTCTCTTACACGCATTCAAGATAAGAATAAAACTAACATCATAGTTTCAAGTGCATTGTGTGGTGAGCTTTAGATCAAAATTCAATTGCATCGCATGGTTGATCTAGAACTTGGCGTGAATGTTTGTTGAGGTGAAATCCTAAAGATGAACCATGTTGCACTTCTTGTTCCTCAGTACGATGCTCCAGGTCACTGTCATCTTGCATGTTAGTCTCAAATACAAGACTATTTTCATGAAAAACAACATGAATGCTTTCTTCAACATAATTTGTTCTTTTGTTCAGCACTTTATAGGTTTTGCTATGTGAAGAATAACCTAAGAAAATTTCCTCATCACTCCTAGCATCAAATTTTTTCAAATTATCTTTTCCACTATTATGTACAAAGCATTTACATCCAAAAGTCCTAAAATGGGAGATATTTGGTTTTCTTCCTTTGAGTAATTCATAGGGAGTTTTGTTCAAAATAGGTCTTAACATGCATCTGTTCAAAATATAAGCAACAGTATTTATAGTTTTAGCCCAAAGATTCTTAGAAAGATTATTTGCAATCATCATTGTTCTAGCCATATCTTCTAAAGTCATATTTTTCTGTTCTACTACTTTAAAGGGGTTCTAGGAGTAGAGAAGTTATGATTGATTTCATTTGTTGAAAAGAATTTCAAGAATTTTGCACTTTCGAATCAGTTCTATGGTCAGATCTTATGAAAATCAAGAAAGTCTCCAATTTCTTGATAGGTAAATCTTGAGTAATCATCAACAATAACAAAGATATACCTTTTACCTCCTCTCCTTCTTACCCTCATAGGTCCACAGAGGTCGATGTGAACCAATTCTAGACACTTGGTAGTACTTACCAGGTTCTTTGACTTGAAGGATGATCGTACTTGTTTCCCCCTTACATATGCACCACAAACTTCATCATCGTTGAACTTACTTTTAGGCAACCCTATAACCATGTCCTTTGATGTCAGTGTATTTAATTACTTTAGACTTGCATGTCCAAGTCTTTTGTGCCATAGTAAGGGATCATTAGAAATACCACTCAAGCACTTCAAATGTGTACCACACATACCCATGATATCAACTTTGTACATATTTTTATGCCTCTTGATAGTTAAAACTATCTCCTTTGTGTCCAGCTTCTTGACCCTGCAACCTACAGAAGTAAATATTACTTTATTACCCTTGTCATACAATTGAGATATGCTCAATAAATTGTGCTTCAATCCGCCCATATGATAAACTTCTTCCAAGGCTCTTAATTTAGTTCTTCTAATCTTTCCAACTCCAACAACAATCCTCTTTTTTTCCATCTCCGAAGAAAATATTTCCCTCTTTGAAAGGTGTAAGTGAAAGGAATTTGTATCTATCTCCAGTCATATGTCTTGAACAAGCACTATCCATATACCAATGTTTGTTTCCTTTCACCACTACCTGCATAAAAATTCAACGGTTAGTTTTAGGAGCCCAGACTAGCTTGAGTCCTTTCTTATTGTAAAAAGGGTGAATGAGATCTCTTTTAGCCCAGCTTGGGAACATATTCCTTGACCTGTTTCTTTTATTATTTTTAGACCACTTTTTATGCACAAAAGCAATGTTTCTGTTTCTAACCCCATTAGCAATTGGACACTCAGTAGTTGGATGTCCAATCTTTCTACAAAGATAACATAGGTCAGTAGTAGTGACATTTTCTTGAACAAAACCTATGCCAACCTTTTCACTGTGAGTTTTACTACCCAACTAATTTACAATTCTTGAAGATTGAGTCCACCTATTTTTCCTTTCCAAATCCATTTTTAGTCTAGAAACCTCCTGAGTCAATTTTTTAACCTTTTCTTATTCATAGAAAAACTCAATCAATTTTACACACTTTCAACTCAGTTTAGTCTTTTGTTGTTCCTTACTTATTTCTCCCTTTCCTTTTTCACTGATTGACATTTTCAAAATTTTAAATTTTAGATTTAGCACAAGTGAATCAAGTTTTTCAACCTGTTTCTTCAATTTGAAGTTTTGTTCAAACAATTCTTTACCTCTAGATATTAAAAATGTTTATTTGAAAAATCGTTGAACAATTGATCCTTTTTACCAGAAAATTCTTGAAAATCATCAATCAACCCATTCATTAATAAGATTAATTTTTTTTTTGTAAACGGGTGTAGTTTCTCTTTCAATAATACTTACCTCAGATTTTTCTTCATCCTCAAGATCTGAGTCTCCAACAGCCATGAATGCAGTTTCATCCACCTCTTTAGTGTCCGATTCTTCAATTTCTGAACCTTAAATAGCCATCATAGCATATTCCTCTTTCTCTTCTTGCTTGACAACTTTATCTCTTACCTCTTTCTCAACTCTTTCCTTTCTCCATTCAATTTCCCATTGGGGATATTGTTTGACATGATGATAAGTTTTTCTCACTTGTAGCATCCAGACTGATTTTTGTCATCTAAACATTTTCTGCTACTTGAGTCATCAGACCATTTTCTGCTACTTGTTTTTTCTTGTCTTTTTCTTTCCCCTTCCTGATAAATTTCTTGAAGTTCTTTACCAAAAAAGCTATCTTTTATTTGATCCCTCATCATCAGAAGCCTTCAATGCTAGTGATTTCTAAGCCATTGCTTCTTCTTTCATCTGATCTTCCATATTTATCTCATAAATTTTAAAATTTTCTATCAATTCATCTAGAGTCATGGTAGCAATATCCATAGCTTCTATGATGTCAATAACTTTCACATCTTACTTTTCCTTAGGAAGAACTCTTAAGACCTTATCTACTTTCTTCTCAGTAGTGAGAATCTTTCCCAGAGATGTCAGTTCATTAATAAGGGTTGTGAGTCTAGTAATCATATCTTGTAGTGACTCATTATCCTTCATCTTAAAAGTTTCATATTTAGTAAAGAGCATAGCAACTCTAAATCTTCTGACCTGACTCGTTCTTTCATGTGTATTTGTCAATGCATCCCAAATCTGCTTAGCAATAGAACAGTTTGAGATCCTGTTATAGGCCACAAACCAAAATATTTTTAGATTTAACATTTTTCTTGAGAATCGTCAGATCATTAGCAGTGAATTCATTACACTCCTTTGGAACTTGTTGACCTTCCATAGTTTTTGTTGGAATAGCAGGTCCCATAGTAATCCTATTCCACAACTCGTAATCTTTAGCTTAAATGAAGTCCTCCATTCATGTTTTCTATCAGCCAAAATGAGTTTCATTGAAGAGTGGAGGCCTTACAGTCGATCATCCTTCTCCGTGTCCAAAAAGTGTTCATCATGATCAGTTCTTAGGTGTTAGCCTTTAACAAGAAAACATGCTCTGCTACCAAATGAAAGTTTTGCGCGACCTAGAGATTTGCCTAATATAGAATCAAGTTTTAGACTTGTTTCAGAGACGTAAGTGTAAATCAAGACACAATATTTATCATGGAAAGTACCCGACTCACAAACGTGAAAAATCATGACCTGTACCACTACAAGATTTAGCCCCAACTTCACTAAAACAAATAAGTCACAACAAAAGATTACAAACCTAAGTAATCTAAGAAAAATAAGCTTCCTAAACTAATGACTTCACATAAGCCTCCCAAGGTTTATTTTCCCAAGTCTTCGAGTTGCCCTCAACTTGAAGACTACACCCTACTTCAGTTTATAGATCACTGAACTAAATAGTACATTATGACTCAACCAAAAGGAGAAACGTCCTAAGCTAATATTCAATAAGGAACAACTCTTCAGGTGTTTTTTCACTTCACAACACTCAAATCAGTCAAACTGCTTTTTGTGCTCAATGTCTCACCGAACTTCTCAATCTCCAATGGTATTTAACCATTCTCCTGAGGAGTTCTTCTGGATGTCAAACTCCTCATGTGTTGCCAACTCTTCTTGCCATAGAGTTCTTCATCACGTAGAACTCTTTTTAGGCATTGACTCTTTCCTTCACGTGTTATTGTTAAACTATACTTCTACATTTGTCTCATGAACTTATCCCAAAGAGCTTTATCCGTTTCGTGACTTCTGCTAACTTGTCTTAACCTCCTTGAGATAGTGCTTGAGAGAACCTGACTGATCAACAAGTTTCATGTTCCTTTGGCCATCATCAAAACTGCATTGAACTCAACAAACCACAATATCAGCAACTCAACGTACTCCGACGAAGGACGAATGGGACAAAATCGAACGAAGCCAATGAACGCATGAACTAGTGAACACCGACGGCAAGGGCCATCGACCTTCCTCTGTTTTACGGTAAACCAACAGCTCCCATTCTTTTCTTTTTCTTACAATTTTATTCTCCATTTTATTTTATTTTATTTTATTAAATTATGTTTCTTATATAGATCTATCCAGATTTAATAATTTCTAGCAGATTGCTTTGTTGTCATTTTCTCGTCCACCATTTTGTTCATTTTTAGTTTTAGTTAAGGAATGCTTGTTGAGTTGATTATTATATTATTATTGTTGTTGTTCTAATTTTTCTTACTGTTCATAATTTTGTTAATAACTTTGTTCACAAATAATTTATATAATTTTTATGCTTACCTAATTGTCGCTATATTATTTTCTACTATTTTATTTCTTATCTACTTTGTCCAATTATTGCTAAATTAAATATTGCTCGTGATGTTGTATTTGTTTTGAATCTTAAATTGATTTAGCAATATTTTGATTTGTGATAATTATAGTTACTTGCTATTTTGTACTGCTATTGTTCATTGTCCTAAGATGTTACATTGTTCTTTCATTATAACATTAAATTCATTTTTAAAATTTGCTAAAATTATCAATGAAAAATCTATCTGTCGGATTTCGAGGTCTTCCCATTTAAAAAGATGAAATTTTTTAATTTAGATTAATATTTGTTAGATTTTAGAATTAAAAAAAATTAGTTTAAGTTCACGTATATTATTATTTGTTAAAATTGGCCAATGAAAAAATTACCGTCGATTTTCAAGGTCTTCCATGTATATAAGACGGATTTTATTTTTATTCGTATTTGTTTATCACTAACATTTTATTAAGTGTTTTTACAGGTATATAGAGTTGTTTATTTATTTATTTATTCATTTTTTATTGTAAATATATTGTTGGCGTTAGGCAAATACTAGGTCATTTTTGTATTATTGCTTTATTTTTATTTTTGTATATATTTTGTGTTTATTATATTTGTTAGATTATCTGCTCCTCAATTTGAAAAAATGAATTCAGTCAGGACCCACAATTGTGGATTTTGAAGGGTGTTAATACCTTTCCTTCAGAATGACTTGAACCCTTACTCGGAGCCTAATTGGCTCGCATGCCCTTTTTTGTAAATAATTAATTGGTTTCCTAATTATCCTTAAAATTAGGTGGCTACTCCAAATTAAATAATTTTTTTCAAAATTCTTTTGAATTCTTTTATTTAATTATTTTTTTTGAGTTGTCACGATTTTACGCCTTCGGGATGTCAACAGAAGTGCATATATGAAAACATACAAATTGATTATATTCATATACAATTTCTAGTGAATTATAAAGAATTATATTGCATAACGTTACAAAAATATAGATATACAAATTGTATGATATTATATTTTTTAACTCCTAGTAAAAAAAATAGAATATCTTTAAATAATTTTTGAAATATGAAATTATTTTAATGATCAAATATCATCCCTTCGCTAATGTGAAGCTTAAAATTAGTTTTAATGACCCAAAAAAAATTATCATTAGAAATACAATTACAACGTCCAAATTTATGTCCCGTCGTTAAGAAGTGGTCGCTAAAAATCAAATTTGTTGTAGTGTTTGTTATAAATATGCCTCAATTAATAAAATATTTATAATAAATTATATAAGTTTTTTTATAATAAAATAATTAATTTAAATGAAAAAAAAAACACAAATGAATCATACACTAGTTATTACAAGAGCTCGTGCTAGAAGAGACTCAACATATGTTATTTTTTAATCTCGATTTATGTGATACGGGTAGATTTTTTAAATATATTTTTAAAATTTTTTAAGTTGTTAAATATTGTGACTTATAGTACAATTTATGTTAAAATAATATATGTTACTTATTTTGTTCCAATTTATGTTGTAGATATAAAATTTTCGAAGTCAATAAATTTTTTATTTATTTTCTTAAATATTTTAAATTACTAACTATTGTAATTCACAGTATATTTTACATAAATTTTAAAAATAATGTATATTACTCTCTCCATCCTAATTTATGCGACACAAATAAAATTTTAAAAATTAAAATTTTAATTTGACAATTATTATGACCTCTAGTACTTTTTACATCATTTCAAGTAATACATATAAATTTTTGGTTTATTTATATTATATATTTTTTTTAAAGTACTTTTTTGACACAAATATAATCATTAAAAGATATTAAAATAATTATTTAATTTTATTTATCCAGTTTAAAAAGAAAGACTTAATTTATGATTTTGTATTTATTTTTATCCTAATTCTAGTATTTACATGATTTAAAATAATTGATTAGGGTGATAATAGTAAAATTATAGTTGAAGCGGCTGAAAAAATGATTTATTAGCGGTAATATTATAAAATTACAATTGAAGCAGCTGAAAAAATATAATAAAATAGTTGAAGTAGATACACCAATAAACAATTATCTTTAAAAAATTAAATTAAAAAGCCTACAAAATATTTTTATATATAAGTCCCATATAATAAATATAAAATAGTAGACATATTGACGAAAAACTCCCTACTTTCACATTTCTTATAAATAAATTCTCGAATCATAATCAATTAACCGAATCAAATCTAGGAAACTCGTCTAGATACCACCTTTTCATTCCAACAAAATCATGACCCCTTTGTATTCAAGATTTGAAAATGCAATCATAAATAATAATTTATGGAATGGGAAGATCTAAAAAGATTTGTGTTTCCAGCTTCAATTTCTTTGCTACTTTCTCTGTTTTATTTTATACGAGTTAGTTTGATTTGACATAAAAAAAATTTAAAAAAAATATTTTAAATTTGTGTTATAAAATAAGTGATAGATGTTTGTGTGACCGTAAATTATTTCATTAAATTAAAGAGAAAATTAATATTTTAAAATTAAATTGTTACTAAATATAGAAATGTGTCTTTTTTTAACGAAATAAAAAAAGTGAGTCGTATAAACTGGGACAAGAGAGTATGTACTTTTTGAAATTTAAATTATATAAGTATTAATTAATATTTTAAATTATATTTGTTTATCATATTAAAAAGAGAAAAATTATAATTTAGAATGCTTTTATATAGTTTTTTGAATATTTAAATTAAAATTTTAAAAATATTAAATTAATCTTATGCATAGCTTTGAATATTAATTAAATTGACATTTGACATGGTAAAAAATCATAAAAATTAAAGATGTGCATCGGTCAGTTCGGTTCATTTTATGTATTATCGGTTCAGTTTATTAGTTTTCGGTTTTTACTATGCTAAACCAATAACAAACCAATAAGATATTTTTTTATCGATTTTCGATTTATCGGTTTTTGGTTTACCCAATAAGAAAATACTCATAAAATAAATATATGACTTCTCTAACAATTTGACGGGATACGATGAGATACAGTAAAACAAACAAATCAACTGAGCACCTAAACTTAATGATATGCAATATTTGACCTCATATTCTAATTTGTTTTCCAACATAAGGGTTATACATTGGAAACCAAGTAAATACATGACTTATGAGTATCGATTTAATATCGAGTGATGTTAAATTTATAATATTTAATATTTATGAAAGAATAAAGTAGTAAAGTATTATAGTTTTAATGGGTTATCGGTTTACCCAATAACCCAATACTAAAAACTGAAACCGAACCAATAACCCGATAATTTTTTTTTTGTAAAACCATTAAATACCCGTTTGTTGACATCCAATTTTTTAGCATCCCCATTATAAATTAATTATCGAGCTTCTTCACATTTTGAATAATTCGAAATAATTATTTTTCAAAAATCAAAAGTTCCTTAGATCTTTTTGTGA
>JBCEWC010011461.1:0-16678 GCA_038996855.1 Solanum aculeatissimum | reverse complement strand
AGGAACTAAGTGTAAAATTATCTCTTGATTTCATAAACTGGACAAGTATTGTTGGACATCCTAAAATGGTATAGGGGCCAAGTAAAGATGGACGGAGGAGGTAACATTAAACATGTCACGTGTAAAATTGAAATTAAAATTTTGCCAAAAAAAGGAATCATTCTTTTTCAAACAAACAAAAAAGGAAAATAATTTATTCTTTTTTAAACGGAGAGAGTAATATATGATAACATGGCTACAGAGCGACCAAAAGTTTTTACCTACCTTGGACTTTCATCGCTAGCAAAAAGAGTTTCACGAAATTATTAAGTCTATATCCGAAGAACGTAACCCATGGATCGAAACACTAAATATTGTTCTATAATATTTTTAATGTTTATCGATTTAAATTTTTAAATAAGATGATTATGCACTTTCGAATAAAAATTGTTTCAAATTGGACATGATTATTTTTTTTAAGCTTTTATCATGCTATTTTTCAATGCAGAATGTGTCTTATGCAATCTATTTATTTCAATTTATGAGTCTTAATTACTATTTGAAAAATGAAAGGATAATTTCTTAATATAATTTATTCAAATATTTTCAAATTGTTAATTATAATTACTTATATCACTTTTTTCGTAGTTTCTCTAGATATGTAAAGTTTATTTTAATATTTTGTGTCCTATGAATATTAGTTAATTCAACTTTCATAATCTGAATCAAGTCACATAAATTGAAATAGAAGAATACCATATTCACGAAGTTCTCTAATTAGTATCTTATAGCTTAATGATTAAGAAATTAAAGTACATTCTAGTAGCTAAATGACGAAAGAAGTTTACTTAAGCGATGAAGCATTTTTAACTTCAATCCTTAACTTAGAAATTCGAGTCATGTGGGATGATAAAAGTGACCAGTGGACCACTAATGATTATCTGTATTAATTGAACAAAGTTAAAATATGAATAAAAAAGATCGAGTGGAACTCATTATAAAAAATATATACTTGCACGCGATAAAGATAGAATAATTATCATTGTCCTTATAAAATGTGACTTTATTAAACGTAACAAAGAAAAGTGCAATTAAGTCCACATGACCAATTATTTTCATTCATAATGAAGCAGAATTACATAAAATTAATTTTTTTTCAGCAAATTCATATTATTAAGGTTTCAAAAATATTAGAACCGGAGGATTGAAAGTCACCATAAGAAAAGAGAAGGAAAAGTCAAAATGATTTGGTAAGCAAATAATTCATTATGTGTGTGTAGAGGGGTGACCACTGAAGTGGGTCATTTAAGTATTTTAATTAAGCAGAGTTTGGCGATTACATGAGGAGGATTAGACGTTCACTAATTTAATTTAAAGATAATTATCTGTTAAGAATTGCTAATAATGAAACACTAGTAATGGATAATAAGGAATCTTGTATATACTGTAATTAGTATATACTCGAGCAGTACTAATGAAACGTGAAAACATGTGAATGATGAATATAATTGACGGCTCTCTCCAACTTATTTTCACTCTCGAAGAATGAGAAAAGTTTTCACATGGATGATTAATGAGATGGGTGAACTCTTTATAGGCTTGGACAATTCTTTATTACTTGCTTATCAAACATCCGTATATAAATAACAGAATTTAATCAAAAAAACTTTTAAAAAAAGTATATTCAATAAAAAGCTTTTTTTTATTTTTGGATACAAAGCACATCCTTAAGGGGGTCGATTTATGAAGGCTTTTATTCAAATACGACACCGCCCACAAAGACTTTTTAAATCATTATTTTATCAAGTGTAAAGAGGAAAAAAATCAATTTAAACTGGTAAGAGTATACGTGAGTATTATGAACTATATGTTATGTGGTCATGAAGTAAATAAAAGAGTATAAGAGTGTGAGACAGATGTAAGCCATGTGCATGGTGCAGCATGACATGGTTGAATTTAATTTCTTCATTGTAAATATACACTTTCATATGATTAATATATATAGCACAAGAAGCTAATTACAGAAAATATTTAAACCTGGTTAAGGACCAAATTAAGATTTTATTTTTAACATTTATGACATTTGATTGGTCTTGCAAGGTTTATACGCTGTACCTAAGCATCTAGTATAATTAATTGCACCTTTTATGCGACTGTGTCAGCAGTAATTTCGCAGTTGACATTGATGCACTTTCTTGACAATTTCCTAAAGGCAAACTGTTTGGTTTCATTTACCATGAACCATTTTTGTATTATATTTTAATTATATTCCATCAATAAGATAAACTTCCAAATTATTGTGTCACGAGTTTGAAGCAGACTTATAAAGTAGATTATATTGGTTAAACAAATGACAACTAACAGATCTATTTTCCAGTCCGTTTGAATTTACAATCTTACTAATGGCATACACATGATTACGCCAATTTTTAATTTTAATTAATCATTAAAATTGAAGTTGAAATTGTGGTGGAGCTAGAAGTCCAGATACGAATTTGATTGAACTCAATAACTTTATTCAAATAGGATATTTATATTAAGAAATTTATAAAAATTTATACAAATACTAAGTTTAGAACTAAATTATTAACACTTAAAATCGTTATTATAAATTTTTTCACAATATGAAAGGAGATAAGGAGGTGCTTTTGGTCAACTTTTAACTCGAAAGCGACGATATATTTTATTTTTTAAAATAAAATTAAAGACAAAAACTGCCCAACTCAAGTTGATTTTAGAAATTATTTGTGTGCCATCAAACTACTATTTAGAGACCTGGTGTTCCTCCTTAGCTACACTTTTATCTGAATACCAATTATCTTTATACTATAAACTTTCTTCTTTTCTTCCCTTAGCCTCAGTCTCCTTTTGTGCATATCTTTTTCACTTCTTCATATAATTGCCCTCTTCTATTGTTTTCAACCATCAAATTAATTGTAAGAATCCAAAAGGTTCTTTTTATCATTTATTTATTATAATCTGTAGAAAATTAAACAAGAAAGTATGGAAACTGTGTGTGGATTTGGTGGTCAGGAAGAAGAAATGGAATTGCCTCCGGGTTTTCGTTTTCATCCAACAGACGAAGAGCTTATTACACACTATTTAGCCCCAAAGGTTCTTGATAGTAACTTCTGTGCTAGAGCTATTGGTGAGGTGGATTTGAACAAAGTTGAACCATGGGATTTGCCATGTAAGTTTTATGCACCATATTTGTGATTATTGATTGAATTAATTGTCTGATTATACGTTTGATGATTGTGTTGTTTTTTTGAATTGTTCAGGGAGGGCAAAAATGGGTGAAAAAGAATGGTACTTCTTTTGTATCAGGGACAAGAAATATCCAACAGGACAGAGGACAAACAGAGCCACAGAAGCAGGGTATTGGAAGGCAACTGGCAAAGATAAGGAAATATTCAAGTTGAAAACACTTGTTGGTATGAAGAAAACTCTTGTTTTTTACAAAGGAAGAGCACCTAGAGGTGAAAAAACCAATTGGGTCATGCATGAATATAGATTAGATGGTAAATATTCAGTCCACAATCTCCCAAAAACCGCCAAGGTAAAACTGAGAACTATCTTTCCCCTCTTTGTTGTTTTTCGTGTCACTTGCGGATTCAGGATTTAATCTCTATGTGTTGTTTTCCCATTTCTTTCAGAACGAATGTGTGATTTGCAGAATTTTCAAGAAGAATTCAGGAGGGAAAAAGATACCTATCTCAAATCTCATGAGAAGTGACAGTTTGACCGATAATTCGAGGTCTTCAAATTTGCCACCATTAATGGACATGTCACCATACAACAACAATACTCAGATTACAACAACAGCCAGAAGCAGTGGAGAGACATGTAATTCACATATCACCTGTTTCTCCGATTCAGCGGAGGACCAAAAACCTCAAACACATCATCATCATCTTCTGTCTAGTTCCCCTGTTTCTGTCGATTTCCCAAACGATCCTTCAAATGTTGTACCAAATCAATCCATGGTCTACATGGAAAATTTCCAGTATGGAGATTCTGGATTAATGCAAGATAACTCCATAATGAGGCTTTTGTTAGATAACAATTACGGGTCAGAATCAAAACAGAGTTTGAGGGGTTTCGAAGATCATGACTTCAATATCACTTCAACTGGCCCAGTGGACATTGATTGTCTATGGAATTATTGAAATTTGAAATTTGAGAGATGGATAAACATTTAGTAGGGACTTGAAAAATGCAATAGAAATTAGATTGAATGTGGGACAGAGGAATTGTGCTAACTATTCCCAGATATTGTGTACATCACTTGCAGTAGTATTCTATTGTGTATACATTTCTCTCCACTCAAAATAATACACAAGTTAGTTGGTTTGTTAATATTACTATAGCGAAACTCAATGTATAACATCTATTACGGTATAATTGTTTTCCTTTTTATTTCCCTCCCGCATCCAAAACAAACTCGTCTGACTAATCTGAATTCACTTTGGATTGATTCGTACAGAATAAACTGTTTCTATCAAAAGCTTCTTCATTTTCATAGCTCAAATTCAATATACGCATCACATATTAGAAAAATATGATTGTGGTGCTTTCGAAATCTCAGTTAGTTAGGAGTATTGATATTTTTTTACGTATTAGTTAGATAAGTTGGTATGTGATTGCATCATTTGTTGAAGTTTGTGGGTTGCACCATCTATCAGCCTTAGCTCAGCGTCGCATCAGTTACACAGGAGGAGGATTCGTATATGAACTCTTTGCAATTCCAACTGTTAGGCTACCAACCCAGTAATTAAATATTACAGAAATTCATAATAACCAATGCTCTATTTCGTATAGTGCAGGAGTATTTTATAGTACTCTTTTTATTTTATTTTATTTATCGATTACACAAAAGCCATATTCCATATTTAATATTCTTTTGTTTTCACCATATCACTTTCTTCTATATATATATTTAGCAGAGATATTATCTCCTAATTGATTACTAAAAGTACTTAAGTAAATAACCTACTATAGTGTGAAAAATACCTGTAGAAATTCAAAGTGCCCACAACCTAAATCCTGAGTATCTTTTTTTAGGGAAAAAAGAAATCCAATAGGGACCAGCTTAGCTCTAACAGATTAATCGACCCTTCATAAGCAAAAAAGGTACAAATAAATTAGGAGGATAGGACCAAATTCTGAACTTGTGACAGCAACATGGCTGCTTTCTTCGTTAATTTCAAGTCTATTGAAACTTTTGAATTTAATATATTTTAAAATTATGAATTAGACAATAAAATTTTATATTAGTATTTAAAATACTTGATTCAGTTGAACATGTAGCTCTAAGACGCGCTTCACACGTACCAACACGTCACAACTTTTAAAGAGTCTCGATGTGATTTTTTTTTCTTCAAGTTGTTAAGAACTTAAATCACATTGATTAAATTAGGATAGGTATAAAATTAGGAGTCTAGGAACCTAAGCTTGAAAATTCAACTATTCTTGCTCATAGGGGCAATAAAAAATTAATATTCAGATATGTTCATTTTAGTCATATGGAGGAATATTTATTGGGATCCCAATGCAAATGGTCTTCTGCAGCTATTTTATTCCTGGTATTTTGAGTTTCATTTTTTATTCAAAATTTTGAATAATTGATTAGGATATGATGATTTGACTCCCTAAATTGTTGGATTTTTCTATGAAGAAAATCAGAAATATACAACTGGGGCATTTATTTGAATTTTTGTTTAATTTTAAAAAATTTAGTAAATATAAATATTCATTTGTGATTGGTTTGGCTGAAATCTTTTGAAACATCATTGTGGGATTTTATTCATGAGCTTGATTATTAAAGAAGATAAAAGTGAGTATATTGATTTTTGAAAGTTTTGGTTTGTAGCAAATCATTGGGAATCATAGGCTTGTAAAAAATATTTTGAATATAAAATTTGGAGTCCTTTAGGCTTTAGTGATACCAATTTGGAAGTAGGTGGAAGTTTCTGTGGACTCGGATTTGTGAAAAATTTGTTTCACAGTTACCATATAATTTATACTTTTTCTCATCTACTATTGATTTAACACAAGAATTGAGTAATTTTATCAAATCACATTTTGAATATATAAATATAATTTCTTAAAAAATATAATAGGAAAAAATAGTTATAATTAAGCATAAAAGTAAATTAAAAAGTAAGTGCAAATTATCTCTTAATTTCATAAATTAACTAATATTATTAGATAACTATTTTTAACATAGTGAACAAATAAAGATAAACAGATGAAAGTATTAAATTTTCTTTGATATATCTATCATGACTCATAGCAATTCCACCTATTTTAACTTTTGGTGATCTTTGGGATAAATTGTAATCCCTTGTTTCATTTTACGTGACACTCTTTGACTTAGCACAATGTTTAAGAAAAAATAATTTTTTTTTATAACTGTAGTTTAAAACAATTCTAAGATATTTGTGTGGATGAGAATCATTTCATTAAGAGTAAAAGATAAATTTTAAAGTTAAATTGTTTCCAAATAGAGTAAATTGCATTCTTTTTTAGATGAATAAAAAAGGAAAGAGTTCCACGTAAAATGGGTCGGACCAAGTCCATTTATCAAAAATTTCTAATGATTCGTCACGATAATTTATACAAAACTTTCCGTGATCTATCGGGACAATTTAGGTTAAGCTCGTAATGATCGTTATGAATTTCATCTACTTAGCTAAAGTGATTTAGAGAATGTTGGATTTGATTCGATATAGATTAAATAACATTTGAAAAATTAAATAATCTAAACCGTTGGAAATTAATTATGATACAATTGTTCACATCACAAGTAACAAATAAAAATGCACTAATTAAATCTATTTAGTTTGTCTAATTTTTGGCAAGTTTGACAATTATATTGTGACAAAAAGAGAGCAATAATAAACTAGAATATTGACCAAGTAATATCATATATAGAGGCAATTAAGGTTGAAATATAAATTATCTTACACATCAAATATGTACTAAATTTTGAAAAGAGCTTGTTAAAGACTTGAATTAGTACTCTAGTTGAATGCTCAAGTTTATTTTTTATATATGTATTTCTTTTTTTAATGTAATAATTGTATATAATATTTCAAAGAATAACTGAATGTAATTTTTCACTCAATATTTTCAAAAAATTGTTTAAATATTTTTGTTTAATTAGTCAGAGTCTTTTGTACCCTTTACGAGAGTATTGAAAGTCTACCGTCCATTCCTAATTAATATTTCTAAAATGCCAATTAGAATGATAACATATAAAATATCTTTTAATAATGAATTGTACAGGAAAGAAGAAGAAGTTTCGATTTTCAGTATTTAATAATTACCTGCAAGAATAGTACTTGGTCTGTTTAATTCTTTGTTTCGAACTTAGTTTATATTATTGGTGACTTTCAAAGTTAAATTATTAGCTTAATCGATTAATTTATTTGCTAAGTGAGATACGCGCTTTGAGAATAATCATGTTTTTGGGATAGATTTATCATACATCATTAAGTCATGGATTATGTGGCATTAAGTTGAGAATTTACCAAAATATAAACACTTAATTATATTCTTTATTTTATTGTTTAGTTCTCACCCTGTCACTCAATATTTGTCAAAACCTACTTTATGATTTAATTTCCTCATTTAAATATTTATTTGTTTCTTAATTATCAACATATTGAATCTCCGTCCCCTTAGGAAAAGAAATATATATACACATAGAAAATGTGGCCATTGCTGATGTATAGATGAGTTGGATATGCTCCATCAAATATGTGATAATGTTTGGTTTTTTTATTTGAAAAAAGTAAAATTAAAAGTTGATTATCTCATGATATATTCAATTCCAAAACATTTGTTTGAATTATTTCCACATGTTAAATATTTCAATTGGTTGATTCTTGCTGCTACAACATTTTTTTATTTTTGTTTTTTTGTAAAATGTCAAGAGAAAGGAATGGAACATGGAAAATGAATACATGGGTTTCCATAATATATGATTTTTGCTCCATTTTAAATAGAAGAAAAAGACAATAGAAGAGGGACAAAACAGCATTATATTCTGCGAATTTACGTCATTTGTCTTTGCTCTTTTTTATTCTTTTTGTGCTAAATTTGTCTTTTGCTTCCACCAACGACTAATCTCATGGTTTCTACAATTAGCCAATAAAAGATTTGAATTTTTATATTGATATACAATGATAAATGAGTTTATATAATTTGCGAAAAAATTACTAACTTCAGTGAATTATAAAATCTCGAATATATTTCAATTGAGGCTGATATGCATAATTAAAGGAGACGCTTGATATAATCTAGTTAAATAGAGTTGATTTCTCGAATCGTCACTCAACTAATATTTATGATTTTAGCACTCTTTTTATTGAAGAAAATTGAAATCGAGAAGAAAGTTCATCTTCTAAGATATTTATGAAGTAATCATATGAAATATCAACCTAGTTAAAGAAGATAAGTACCTAATAGATGTTTGATACAATGAAGTTTCTCAAATTGTCACTTTGCTACTTTCTTATTATCTTAGAATATCACTCTTTTTTGTTAAAGATAATTAGACTCGAAAAAAGAATCGCATTTAGAAATAATAACTATGAATTGAATGATCATTTGAGAAATAAACTCGAATATGTATAACAATTAGTCTAAGAAATAAACTCGAATACGTAGAGCGCAGATAAAACAAAGTATAGGAGTAACTGAAAGGAGAATTAGGAAATGTGAAGAAGCATACATATTGAGGAAGAAAACAAAAGATTTTAAAAAATGAGAAAAATGAGGAAGCATGACGAAAGTGAGATACAGCATGATAATGTTCACTAACAAACTGTGATACGACAGCATTGGGCTGGCCTACAGGCCCACAGAACAATGAGCCCACCTTCCTTCTTTGTTGGATTCCTTAACAGCTCAACGGAAAACGTCACATGTAGGCCCATAAATTATATTATCTTTAGTCATCAATCAATTGACACGTATTGAATATACCATATTTTATGGGCCATTGTGGTCTTTTCACGACACGTCTTCATAGTTCACCCAATTATTGTGCAGTAACTGATTGGGCCACGTGTCTAAGTTCACACTTATTATAGAAAAAAATAATAATAATTGAAAATATCAACTTGTAGTTGTAACTCTAATGTCCATAATAATTTGATTAATTTTAGTATAACTTACTTAAATCACATGGTGTAAAGAAAAAATTATAATTTTTTTTTTATTTTTATATTATTTTTGCAAATTTCTTAAAAAATTAATAGTTCAGATACTCTAATTATTTTAATATCGGATACTTTAATTACTGATTTTGTTGAGATAAAAAATGAACAAATCCTATAATTCAATTTTCAATTTCATGAATCACGTTGCATTAATTAATAATGATGTTTTCCTTCCTAACATCTTCTCAAATTAAAAGAAAAAAAAATTCTCTCACATTTGTAATAGCCTTTCAAAATTCAAAAAAAAAAAATATTTTTTTAATCTTATTTACTATTCTTCTCTATCGTATCAAAATATTTCCAAAATCCCCATGATGTAATACATCCAAATGAAGTGTAAATGTAATCTTTGGGTCTAATAATATTAGAATGTCATTTTATGTCTATAGAATTTTGGTCTTAACGTTTTTCATAAATCCCTTAATTTTTTGTAAAGTGGTGTAAAAAGGGATAATTATGAGAAATTAAAAAAAAAAAAAAACTTAACTTATTTGGGCCATCTAAATATATTTGGACAAAATAAATGCACATTAACAATTGGGTGTTGGAGTTATTAGGAGAAAATGAATGGGCCATATCTCCGTCTTATTATCAAAAGTTACCATTTCGTGGCTCATAGCAATTTGGCTATCTTAGCAAACAACAAACAAATGATTTTCTAATTGAAAAATGTCACTCTATCATTTGTTTGTTTTTACTTCATCTAAGTTCACATCGTTTGAATATTCTTCTAAGGTAGCCATACTATACACGTTTATTCACTTCCTACTTTACTTCTTTAGTTATCTTATACCACAATTAAAATAATTCTACCAAACATAGAATAAATCAATTACACGTTTAATCCCAAAATTATTATCTTTATCAATGATACCAGATGATCTCTTACAAGGTTTAGAAATTTAGTAATGGTATTACCTTTTGAAAAAATGGTCACAAGATAGAAGTAATTCTTCTTAAATCTTACTTATAAAATATTATCATTGTACTAAAAAGGAGTAACACGAAATTGGTCCGCTTGTGTTTTTACTAATGGGGAAATTACATATATATACAAAAAAAGTAAAAAGTTTATAAAAAGAATAGCTCATGTTTTATTTGCATAAAAAAAAAAGCTCCAAATCAGCAAAATTATACATGACTATACAATATAGTTATAAAAATTATACACTTGTATACAATGTATATTACTTATACATGAGATATGCATTAAATATAGATTATGACATACAAGATTGTCCCAATACCGATTGGGTTTAACTCTTTGAAAGCCCAATATGGAATGTAACCCATGATCACGTTGTTCAACAACTCTGATAATGGGCTGCAATATTGGACTAAGAACTCAAGGAACCAACACAAATTTTGAGCCCTGGTTAGAAGTCCAATGCCTTTCCTTCAATAGCATTTTCCTAGGACAAGTTAAGAATTTTACCGGTTAATTAATAATGGAAGCGCTTTCATAACCTTAATTCATCCCAAGCTACGCGGAAGTTGTCAGAAGACATCATACAACAACAATAATATATCTACTGAAATCTTACAAGTGGATTCAAATCTCTCTATTTTCGTACCTTCACTTAATTCACCGAGAGTTTGAATCCCTCTATGTTAAGAAATTATGACATTGCTGAGTTTGTAAGTACTTCTCCAATATGCCCACAATAAACTTTGCACCCTTATTAAGATATACCAATAGATGAAGCAAATATTTTACAATGATGACATATATTCATATATTGAAAATTACTTACGCTTTTGAATTTTAATTCAAAAATCAGACTCCCTCCTCAACTTTCACAAATAATCATTCTCCTGCTTTTATCCTATGCAAAGTTATCTTATCCTTGTCATTACATTTTTTTATACTATATATGTTTTCACATGGCATAATACAATCAGTTCGAGTGTCTTTCATGTGAATTGTCTTGTAGAGTGCATACACGTTTGTCGTGTCTACTTGTTCAACTTTACAAATATTTGAATGTCTACTTACACACACCCAAAGTTACGTTGGAGGGAGTAGATGATAGTGGAAACCAAGTTAAAAGGACTCGTTTATATAATTACGTCTATCTCTTACAAGTTAAAAGGACCCGTTTATGTAATTATGTCTACTTTTTATTATCTGTTATATATTTAAATAAATGAGTTTTGATTGTTATTAGTAAAATACTTTAAAAATTAAGATTTAAAATTTATTTACAATAAATAGATAATTTTTTTAATTAATTATTAATGAAATATCTTTTTTATTAATTATTTTTTTTGTTACATCCATTAAAATATGTTTATAAGATTATCATGTTATTATTTTGTTAAAATTGATAACGTTATTTTTATTTTGTTCATTTGATATATTATAGGACAACATTAAATTATACACTCAATCAATATTTTGTTTTTAGATGAAATTAATACATTTAATTAAAAAATTGTTATATAAATTTTAAAATAAAAAAATTATGATTTTAAAAAAATATTAAAAAGTAAATAAAGGTTGATAATATAAAAACATAATAGACATTTGAAAAAGTCAATTAGAGAAAAGGGGGGAAATGATTACTATTAATTTTCTCAAAATTGAGAAGGGAGTTTGATTTTTTAAAATAAAATTTGAAAGCGTAAATGATTTTCACCCTATCATATCATTAATTGGTATATAATCTCAAATGACTTAATGATTTGGTGAATGAATAGTTGATGTTAAAAGTAAAATAGGATTAAAATTTTTCTTTCTTGATATATTAATTGGACCAAGTAAAAATAAAAATTATGTAATTATTTAGTATAGTGAATAAATGGAGTACAAAATAAGTTTAGAGGAGAAGCTTTTTTAGTACTAAAAAATTAAATTACATTTGCTTAATTATTTTCCTGTCTTACACAAATTGGTGTAGACCACCCCCACACTCTGCGGTTTATTAGTGTGAATTTAAATTTATTGAGCTTCAAAATTATTACTGATCAATTTTTTTTATAAAAAATTCATTAAAGAAAAATTATTTTCTCAATCAAAACATTTTTACTTAAATTGAGACGAATAAAATAATTATTTAGAAATTCTTTGATTTGCAATCAAAATACGATAAAATTAGTTATGATGAGATAAAATTATTTCTCTACGGTAATCTCTGTGGACCACAAGCCTAAATTTTATTGGAAGGTCTTTAGTAAGCTTCCCCTACCCCATGTGGAAGTTAAAGGGCATCATAATAAAAGAGAGACACTGTTTAGGTCGTAAATATGAAAGAAGCTATTCCCATGTATGCAATTAATTTTAACTCCAAGAATTAAATTGCATTTATCAGTATATATATATTTAGTGCATGTCTTTCATAAGTGGATACAGGCCAGTTGATTAACCAATACCCTGTGACTTGCCAACCATCAACGTTCTTTAGCAGGATACATGCTCTTTTCGTTTTATTTAATGGGACACTGTTTGGTTTGTCACGAATTTAAAAAAAAAAAAAATACTTTTGAAATTTATGGGTTAAAATAATTCTTAGATATTTATGTGAACGTAAATAATTTAATTAAGGATAGAAGGAAAATTTCAAAGTTAAAATGTTTCCAATTATAGTAAAATGACTTTTTTTTAACTGATTAAAAAAAAAATATTGTCAAATAAAATGAAGCAGTGGGAATAGTTCACTAGCATAACTAAAACATTTCTTTTTCTTTTCTTCTTTTAAAGAAGAAAAAATGCCGAGTTATATATATATTTACCCTTGAATTGGTAAAGTTGAATTTATTAGGTAGGGATTATACGAATTTCATTCTATCCCTATTCTCTTTTAAATTACAAAAATTTCTTAAATTTAGTCGAATTCGAATACATATATCCAACCGATGCATCGCGTAAAATAATGTATCCAACTGATAGTATCAAAAAAAAGGAGCGATTAGGAATTTTTATAATTTTTTCAAATGATAAAAAAACTTTAAAGAATATGATAAAATAAATTTTGTATTTAAGTAATTTTTTCATTTATTAAACGTGCATGGCTCAAGAAGAAGCCAATTAAAATGATAAAACAATAAGATTATTATAGGTTATAATATGCGATAAATGTTAATAAAGGAGAGCGCGAGTAACAATGAATGAATCGACAATATGAAAGTAATGAAATACATATTGCTGTCCAATTACGTCACTGAAAAAATTAAAGTTGCGACCCCTACAAATGAGAGGTAAGGATATATTTAAAGTTAAATTTCACCTATCGACTTGCGCGAATCTCGTCTTTATAATATTTTTTTTTCGTTGCGCTATAAATTATATAACTTGGGAATAGAATCTCAAACTCCGTAGGAACAATTATATTTTTGAGTTTAACTTGATTGATCATTGACTTATCCACAAATTAACCTTGTAGTTTGATATGTCTAGCTGTTGTGTCCAAATTTTACTCCATATATACGCTAGGCATACCAAATTTTGTAACTATAAGCGGATTCAGTATTAAATTTGATGGTTCAACGTAAAAGTCTTTAGTAATATTAAATTCGTGATATTTTTATAATACTGCAATTTTATAATTAAAATTTTATTAGTAATGTATTGCTTCTGTTGAATTCATAATTATTACTTCTTCCGTTCTAAATTAGTTTTCTTTAAAAATTAAATTAAATTAATTTAATATTTTATTATTAGTATTTCACTATTTTCGTACTAGTGTTCTTTTAAATTAAAACAATAGGAACGTAGAATAAATTAATAGTGGATAAAATGTGGAAAGTGACATATTTGCAAATTACTAGATGAGTTTGCAGGATATCATTCCTAGGATGAGAATTGCATTCATTTTTTCTCTTGGGTTGGGACTTGGGAGTTCAATTTATCTTCACCTCATCAAAATTTAAAGCTGAAAAACATTTTTAAATATTTTCATGTTCTTTCAAAATATTTTATTTAGAAAAATAATCTTTTTAAAATTCAGAAAAATAAATTCTCCAATAAAAATAGGAAAAACAAGCTTTATTAGTGATATTTCATATTAATTGAGTCCTTCCGATACTTCAACATAATTCATCTTCACTCCCACCCTCCATAAACACCATCCCACACCCCTAAATTTCAACTCTCATTTTTTATAATATTTATCTAAATTATATAAAATGCTTCTAGAATGCGAAAAAGAAAATCTTCATTTCAAACAGAAAGAGTTGAGAAAACAAACAAACATGGATGAATAAATAAGTAGTTTAGTTGGAGGGGAAAAAAAATACTTGGGTGAATTTTTTTAATAACCAATTACTAATTTTAGTGATATTTTTTTATTTATTGTAATACATTGATAAATCTACACTTGTAATAAAAGTTAATTATACATGCAATATAAATGTATTACAAATGTTTAAAAATATATTCTACTTATTTGGTACGAAATTGATGCAACATACATTAAAATATTTGATAAATATATTATCTATTAATAAAACTTATATTGTATATATTTTTTAAATAGTTCCCTATAATATATATTCTCTCTGTCTCATTTTATGTGACATTCTTTTCTTTTTGGTTCGTCACAAAAAGAACGTCACCTTCCTCTAATTGAAAATAATTTAACTTTAAAATTTCTTTTAACCTTAATGAAATGATTCTCGGCCACATAAATATCTTAGAATAATTTTAGATTATAAATTTAAAAAAAATCCTTAAATATCATACCAAATAAAAAAATGTCACATAAAATTAAACAAAAAAATATTATAAATACAATAAAAAATAATTTATTATAATGAATATTTTTTTTTAATATAGTATATCCTGCGAGTTTCTCTTAAGAAGAGCAGAAGAAGCTGGGCCGGGGATGAGTAAAGGAGAATTAAAGTGTTGTGACCCACACTAGGAATACCCTTCGGGTCTGGGCTACTACATCTCCGCTAGCCTAGGTCGTTGTGGGACCTTTTCTTTGTCTTTACTTGTATTAATAACCCCTTCCCATCTGTAAACAAGTGTCCCATGCCCATCAATGTAACAATAATTACTTTCCATTTTTTACCATACACAATTTTAAATATTTATTGTAAAAAAAAACTCCAACTATAAATTTTAAAAAATTAAATAAAATATATTTTCTATTGTCATGGTCAAATGCCTACATAGAGCATGTGAATATTAAGAGGATTAATCACCTATTATATTTGTTTTATTATTTTATGTGACATAATTTAGTTGTGCTTCTTCAAATCATCCTCGGAAGAATAAGGAAGGTGAAAGGAATCAGAGTTTTTTGTCTCATAAGAATATAAAGAAGCGGAGTCTTATTCCAACAAACTAGATGCATGTTATGGAAACATTTACTTATTAATTTTAGTCTATATAATTTTTTAGTGCTAATATAAAAAAAAATAATGCATAAATAGTTGAATTGAAGTTGCTAAAATTTATATAGAAATAGAAGGGTTGTCGAGCATTGAGAGACATTAAAAATAAAAAAAAAGAAGGTGTCATCTACATCGACATTAAGAGAGTACTTCCTTTCTTCGTGGAAGAAAGATTAAATTAAAGTGACGTAACTTCTCCTTTGTGACTTTGTGGATTCAATCATTTTATATGAACTTTGGATAGAGATATAAGAAATTCACTTGTATATAATTTTATACACTATGGGTATGTTTGGTTGGAAAATGTTTTCCCCCAAAAATATTTTCCTAGAAAACATTTTTATGATTCTAACTTATTTTTTCTTGTTTGATTTGCGAATGAAAAATATTTTCTATTATTTGTTTGATGAATGAAAATATTTTTCAAGACATATTTTTTACTTTTGGCTAGAGAGAAGAAAATAATTTTTAGCAAAATGATTTTTTGACATTAAAATCAATCTTAATAATCGATTCGACACCGACACAACACTCAAATTGAAAATTAACTCCGATAATTGATTCAAAATTCAACTCCGAGGTCGTATTCAGGATCCAATCCTGACATCTAAACTGGGCATAGTCGATCAATTTAGGATCAAACCTTGATACTCGAATTGGTACCCGACTTTCGAACCAAGACCCGAACCCCATATTCGATACGGGACCAACTTACAAATTGGGACATAACTCAATTTCCGACCCAAGATTCGACTTTCAAATTTAGACTTTCGAACTGAAACCGATCACATCTGACTCCAGACCAAACTTTCTAAGCGAAATTAAAAAAAAATTTCTTGAAAATAATTTTTATAAATTTTTTTAGGAGGAAAGGGGCAGGGGGAGGGGATAGGGATGGAGTAAAAGGTAAAACTTTTAAATTTTAAAATATTTTTCAAATATAAATTTTTAACTTTTTTTTGGGAGGGGCGGGGGAGGCTGACGGGGGTCGGGATAAAAAAATAAAAAAAATTTAAATTGGAAAT
This sequence comes from Solanum aculeatissimum, assembly GCA_038996855.1. Classification (NCBI taxonomy): domain Eukaryota; kingdom Viridiplantae; phylum Streptophyta; class Magnoliopsida; order Solanales; family Solanaceae; genus Solanum; species Solanum aculeatissimum. Next base: position 105 of record JBCEWC010011461.1, on the reverse strand, counting down.
AACTTTTTTTTTAAAAAGGTGATCTGTTTTTGGGGGGATGGAGGGGGGGGGGGGTGATCGAGGGAGGTTATTGTCGGGGTGAATTTTTTTTAAATTTCAATAGTT
>JBCEWC010011460.1:0-16679 GCA_038996855.1 Solanum aculeatissimum | reverse complement strand
AGAGAATTTTGGTGAGGATTGAAGAGTGTTAGAATGGATGAAAGGGGATTAGGGTTTGATTTAGGGGTGTTAGGAGATCTTAGAAAGGCTAAAAGGGGCATAGGACTTAATTAAATTATGAATTAACCATTAATGAAATGGACTTGACCACTGAAAACAGCATCTCACGGAGGACCCCCAGGTGTCATCCAGAGGCTCACGGACCATGATCTTGTCCGTGAGACCTTACTTGGTCTCGGCTTTGGCTTGAACTATCGGGGGACGTTCGGGACCAACCCACGATGGGCCTCCAGGACCATGTAGCTACACATGGACCGTGTACTGGTCTGTGGAGCATCACTTGGTCTGGAGTCCAACCCCGAATCTTGGCAACATCTCTGGATCACCCCACGGGACCCTTCACGGGCCATGAGGGTCACACGGACCGTGAAGTGGTCCATGGGACCACACTTAGTCTATGGATTGGCCCCTAAATCCCTAAGAGCACACTGGAACAACCCACGAACACCACCATAGACCGTGCACCACCAAACAGTCTGTGGTCCCACCCTTAGACCCCATTCCAGAACCCTTTTCCAGCATACTTCCAATTACGGGCAGTCTCACTTAAAGGGCCATAACTTTCACATCCAAACTCTAAATTACGTGAAACTCATTGCGTTGCAAAGATAACTCAAAGAGATTTGATTTGATATATAGTATCCCACACAATTCATCCCGTACCAAAATACATGGCCTCTCAAAGTTAGTGCTGCCTAAATGGCCTTACAACCTTCCACCAAAATGATTCCCTTAAATCCGGCCACTTAGATACAACTCATGGCTACAAAAATTCAACCATGACCAGTTCAAAACTAACCTTGACCAATCATTACAAAGTTCAAAAAAAAAATTGAATCTTTACAGTGGGGTGCTCCTGTGTTATTTGTGAGGAAGAAAGATGGGTCGCTCTGAATGTGTATTGATTATCGACAAATGAATAAGGTGACTATCAAGAATAAGTACCCATTGCCCAGAATAGATGATTTGTTTGATCAACTCTAAGGAGCCACTCATTTCTCTAAGATAGATCTCCATTCGAGTTATCATTAGTTAAAGGTGAGAGAGTGTGATATTCCCAAAACAACCTTCCGGACTCGAGACGGATACTTCAAATTTATGGTGATGTCATTTGGTTTGACCAATGCCCTGGCAGTGTTCATGGATCTTATGAATCAGGTATTCAAGCTATTTCTTGATAGTTTTATAGTTGTCTTCATTGATGACATTCTGATTTACTCCCCAAAAGAACAAGAACACATGGGTCACTTGAGGTTAGTGCTTCAGACCTTAAGGGAGAAGAAACTATTTTCCAAGTTTAGAAAAGGTGTGTTTTTTTGGGGGGAAGTTGCCTTCCTTGGTTATGTGGTGTTCGGTGATGGTATTAAGGTTGATCCTAAGAATACCAAAGCCGTAAAGAATTGTCCTAGACCATTGACTCCTTTTGATATCTAAAGTCACCTCAGGTTAGCAGGTTATTATCAGAGGTTTGTTAAGGGATTCTCTTCTATTGCATCCCCATTGACTAAATTGACTCAAAAGAAAGCTAAGTTTGTATGGTCAAGCGAGTGTGAGAAGAGTTTTCAGACTTTGAAGGGCTGACTTATATCGGCCCTCATCTTGACCTTGCCGAATGGATTAGATGGATTTTTGGTGTATTTTGATGCTTCGCGGATTGGATTGGGATATGTGCTCATGCAACATGGTAAGGTGATAGCTTATGCATCTTGGCAATTAAAGGTACATAAACAAAACTATCCGACTAATGATCATGAGTTAGTTGCGGTGGTGTTCACTTTGAAGATTTGGAGACATTACTTATATGGAGTTTATATTGATGTTTTTACCAATCATAAGAGTTTGCAATATGTGTTCACTCAAAGGGACCTTAACTTGAGGCAAAGGAGATGGTTGGTGGTATGGCATAAAGAAGGACATAGCCAAGTTTGTGTCGGAATATCCGAATTGCCAACAAGTGAAGGTGGAACACCAAAGGCCTAATGGTTTGACCCAAGATATCGAGATTCCTATTTGGAAGTTGGAAGATGTGAATATGGACTTCATAGTTGGGTTACCCCGTACTCGTAAATAGTTTGATTCTATTTGGGTTGTTGTTGATCGCATGACCAAGTTGGCTCACTTTCTACTGGTCAAAACTACCTATAGTGCCGAAGATTATGCCAAATTGTATATCCGAGAGTTGATGAGGTTGCATGGTATACCGAGGTCTATCATATCGTATCGTGGTGCCTAATTTACTTCTCACTTTTGGAGATCATTTCAAAAGGGGCTTGGCACTAAGATAAATTGACCACCGTTTTTCATCCACAAACCGATGGGCAAGCCGAGAGGACAATTCAAACTTTGGAGGACATGCTAAGGGCTTGTCTGTTAGAGTTCAATGGAAATTAGGATGATCATCTACTGCTTATCGAGTTTGCCTACAGCAATAGTTACCATGCTAGGTATGGCTCCATTTGAAGCTTTATATGGTACAATGTTTAGGTCCCTAGTGGGATGGTTTGAGTTGGGTGAATCAGCATTGTTAGGCCCGAACTTGGTTGTGGAAGCCATTGAAAAGGTGAAATTGATTAGGGAGAGGTTGAAAATGGCTCAAAGTCACCAAAAGTCTTACTCGGATGCTAAGAAAAGAGACCTCGAATTTTATATGAGTGATTGGGTTTTTGTGAAGGTGTCACCTAATTATGTGTTTTCGCAAAAAGGTCAAGTTATGCCCTCGGTATGTCAAGTTTTACGAGATCATTGAATGGGTTTGCATTGTGGTATATAGATTAGAGTAGCCTTTGGATATGAGTTCTATTCATTCAGTGTTCCATGTTTCGATGTTGAAGAAGTTGGTTGGTGACCCTAAAGTCAATTGTGCCTTTGGAGGATTTTACGGTGGAGGAGAACTTGACTTATGAAGAAGTACCAGTTGAGATCTTGGATAGGCATGTAAAGTGGCTTCGCAACAAGGAAGTAGCTTCAGTTAAAGTGCTTTGGAGAAATCAACATGTGGAGGGTGCTACATAGGAGGCGGAGTTGGACATGATGAAGTGATACCCCTATCTTTTCCAATCTACTCAAGCCTAAGGTACTAGGTTCTATTCTCTTTTCGAATGGTCCTAATTCTTTGCTTTCTTGAGTTTCATGGAATTACATGCATACATGTGCACGAAATGATTTGAATACTATATTGAGAAAAGTTTTAAAAGACTTTTGAAATGATGAATGATGCATTATTGTCAAAATGTTTCTTGTCTTTCAAGCCTTGTTCTAGCCCATTCGAGGACGAATGTTCCCAAAGGGGAGATGGTGTAACAACCAAGAAATTTACAAATATTGTGTTACTTTTTGAGGATTGAATTAAGTTTGTCTTGGTTAGCTTATGAGTTTCCCGAGTCTCTCTTGCATGACCGTCTTGGAAGAGATCGTATTGGTTAAGTTTTGCTTGACGTCTCATGGAAGTACTGACTTTAAATGATCATATCTCTTGGTACGAGATAAACTGTATGGAACACGACCTATCAAATTGAAGCTCCTTGACCTATCTTCCTAACGCACTTAGTTTCACTCAATTCGAAGTTTGGATGTAAAAGTTATGGTCTTTACGGTGGAACTTCCTCTGCATGGGAAGCTTTCTGGAAAAGGGGAGAGGATTGTTGGCTAAGGCACTACCTCACGGGGGGGAGGGTTCACGGGCCGTGTGGAGGCTCAAGGCTCATGAGCCTCATCCGTGTGAGTTCTAGTGACCAGTTGAGACTCCGGGCCAAGACTCGGAGCCAAGTAAGGCTCCACGGACCACCTCATGGTCCATGTGAAGCCTCACGGCTTGTGAGCCTCGTCCATGTGAGTTCCAGTGAGCTGCCAAGGATCTGTGCCGAGGCCCTAAGCGAAGGGAGGCTTCACAGACCAGCTTACGATCCGTGTGATGCCTCACTGCTCATGTGTTTGGTCGTGTGTTTGCATGAGCAGAATTTGGCTAAGTAAGGAATCTTTGTGGGCAAGGTTGTTCCAAGTGTAGCTTCATGGACTCACGGACCGTGTGACCTCTCACGGTTCGTGTAGTTGACCATAAGGATGACGTTTTGAATTTTCCTATCCATTGTTAGAGAAAATCTCATCGTCAAATGATGCCTCATAGCAAGGCTCACGGACCATGAATCAGTACACGACCCGTGTAATGCACTTCGTCAGTGACAGTTTCCAATTTTCTTCCTAGTTTCATTAATGGTTTAATTGTAATTTTTAACTAATCCTAAGGTCGATTTAGCATTTTAAACTCTCCTAAACCCCTGAGTTAGCCCTATTCACTCCTATTCAATTCAAATCTCTTCAATCACTTCAATTTCTCTCAAATTTCTCTCCATCTCCATTGAAGACTAGCTTGGGAATCAAGGGGGAAATTTAATTCTTCTTCAAATTCTTCTTGTTCTTCTTGATTAATCAAGGTATGTCAGATTGATTCATGGTTCTCCTTTCAACCATGAAGACCCAAAACTTTTCTTCTTCAATTTTGATGAATTTTGCTCTTTTTGAAATTGGGTCTTTTAAATTATGAATGATTTAATTCAATTGAGTTGTGGATTGTATTTAATTATTAATTTTAAAGTGAATTAACACTAGATGTTGAATTTCATTGATTTTATGAAAATTCAATTATGCATGTCCCTTTTATTCTTCAATTCAAGCATGGGTAGAATGAATTATGATTTTAATTGTTGATTCCCTTATGATTTAATTATGAATTTTTTTGTTATGATGTTTTAAATGTTGATATCAATTACCCATGTTATTCAATGATTATTCATGCATTGCATTCATGAGCATGGAAGTTTGACTAATGAAACTCTTGGTATGGGCTTTGACCCACTTGACTTGATATGATTTGACTCAATTTTGGTAAGACATGGGATATGACTAGAAGGTAATCACATCTTGTCTTGATAAGGCTCTTTGAGCATTGGGTGTTTACACATTATTACTATGTTAGAATGAGCTACTTCTATGCATTGGTCTATGAATATGATTCTTGAAACTCTTGTTTGGTTTATTTAGCCTAATTATGGAAAGACTTGAAATATGATTTGGGCTTGTAGCCAACTTTGCATTTCTTTGACCTGAAGTATTGAAATCTTCATTTTGAAAACATGTATATATATACGTATTCCTATCGGATGAAACTTAATACTGAAGGATTGGAGTCAAGGTGGACTATCTCCAAGGGTCCATACTCATTTCCGTCAAACCATGTGCCAACATGGAATACCTCCCAAGATGGGATGGCTTGTTTGTGCCCCCTATTTAGGGTGGCTTGGGACCTACTTGGCAAGTAGTCCAATTCCAAGTAGTATCTCTATTTGTCTCTCTTATTGTCGGTTGAGGTCACATCCCTGCTATGATATGTAGGTTTGCATTCATGCAACATGGCACTTCATGGCATATTGTTACTATATTTTCCCCTTGCTATATATATACATTCTTTCTATATGTAAATGTGCCCTCGTCATCTAGCTTTGTCATAGGTTCATGTTCATGTACATGGCATGCTTGCATACTTAGTGCATTATATGTGCTAACCCATACTCTTTGTCTACATGATTTAACCATGTAGGGGTCGGAGATGATATTCATCCACCGTTGGACGCTTAGTTGAGGTCATTGACTTGTGCTAGTGGTGAGACCTATACTCTAAGGGTAATACCCACCTTCCTCTATCTTATGTTTTATTTTATTTTATCTATCTTGTGACTTGAGGGTGAGCCCGAATTATGTCGAAGCCCTATCTTATTCTATGTAGAGGCATTATGGGACATATCAAATACTATTATATGCCATACTTTGTTCTTGTTGAGATGTTATGATTACCTATCCTTTGCTATGACTACCTATGTTTTATTATGCTTCCACTTATGCTATTATGGGTCGTTGGATGGGAATGTGCTAATGTGGAAAGTCCCTAACCCTTCTTTCCCCCATAGCTTGAGTCGTACTTACCTGCCTCTTAGAATGTAATTATTATGTGCCATGTGATTCATGCTTATCCCATTCCGGGCAACATCCCCATAGCTTGAGTCCAAAGCCCAGAATCCTTAGACTTATGTGTTATTTATTACGTTACGCGTTTTCAAACTAATGATGTTTGTGATGATGCTAATATAGCTTGATCGAAGACCCTCAGGTTCTCTTTTTCCATGTCACATCTAGGCCCCACTCTCTGGTCGTGAAACGAACGAAGATCTATCTTAGAGAAGTAAGTGGCTCCTTGATGTTGATCAAACAAATCATCTATCCTGGGAAATGGGTACTTATTCTTGATGGTCACTTTATTCAGCTGTCGATAATCAATACACATACGAAGTGATCCATCATTTGTTCTCACAAAAAACACAGGAGCACCCCAAGGTGAAATACTCTGCCTGATAAAGCCTCTCTAAAATAAGTCTTTCAACTGATCCTTCAATTCATTTAGTTTAGTCGGAGCCATACGGTAAGGAGGAATGGAAATAGGTTGAGTATCCAGAAAAAGATCTATGCCAAAATCCACCTCTCTTTCAGGAGGAATACCAGGCAAATCTTTGGGAAACTCATTAACTACTGGAACCGACTCAAGAGTAGGAGGTTCAGTTTCGACATCTCTAACCCTCACAATATAATAGATGCACCCCTTACAAATCATCCTCTGGGCTTTGAGGTAGGAAATAAACCGTCCCTTATTCAGGAAATAACTACCCTTCCATTCAAAACCAGGTTCAGTAGGAATCTAGAATTTGACTTGCCTAGTCCTACAATCGACTGAGGCATATGACGAATGAAACCAATCCATCCCAAGAATAATATTGAAATCATACATCTCAAGATCTACAAGATCACCGGGAAAGACATTATGCAAGACTGAAATAAGACAATGCTGATACGTTTTTCGGGCATTAATAGACTCACCCGTGGCAGTATGCATCGAATAACGTTCCCTCAAAGTTTCAGGACCCAAACCAAATTTAATAGCCAATAGAGGAGTCACAAAATATATATTTTCACCTAGATCAAGCAAAGCATAAGCATCAAAATCCAGGACTTTTAACATACCAGTCATAACATCTGGAGTTTCATCCACCTCCTGTCGGGGCATAAAGAGCATAGAACCTATTATTTCTGGAAGCACCACCAACTTGAGTTTTGACTGTCCTTGACCACCTGGAGTCACTTGATCTTTCTTTGTGTTCCTTGGGCAATCGACAACTTTGTGGTTCATACTTCCACACCCGAAGCAAGCACCCAAAATCTTCCTGCATTCACCCATATGGTTTACCCCACACTGGCTACAACGGGGAGTCGTTGTCCACCCCCAACTGGTCCCTTAGGAGGAGACACCCTAGAGTTGGAAAACTTCATATTCGAACCTTGTCCTTGTTGGAATCGGCCATTTTCCACCCCCACTCCTACAATTGGAGAACCTACCATCGAACCGGGCCCTCTAGGATTTGTTCACCCTTCTATCCTTGAGCTTCTCTCCCTCAATCTGTTCAACATAAGTCATAAGCCTGGAGATATCCATTTCCCGAATAAGCATAGTGGTGCGACGTTCCTTCACTACCAAGTCAGAGACCCCATAAATAAACCTGTGCATCCTTGCACGGGAACCTGCCCCTAGCATGGGAGCATACTTTGAGAGTTTGGTGAACTTGAGAGAATAGTCCCTCACAAACATGCTACCTTGCCTAAGGTTAATAAATTCAGTCATCTTAGATTTACTTATGTGATTGAATGGTGGAAAATCCTTATCCCTTTTCCCATAAGGTGCATCCTAAGTCAAAAATCCCCTTAGTACTTCTTGATGATGATTGAATCATGCTTCATAACCAAGGATGTGCTTATGTATGCTACGAGGCTTTTTTGGGGCACCTTTAGGTTCCCCATTCGCCATTTCGCACCTAGGCCCTAGGCTTGGGTTGTGACATCCACACTTAGAAAATTTTCAAATCTTGAGGACCCTATCTATGAAACCAATTTACGGACTACAAACCAAACCACAACTCATCCTATTTATTTGTAATTCAACTTCAGAAACCTAATTTTTCATCAACCCATAGCGTCAACCCATGAACCCTTTCTACGGTCTATAGTTCCATTTATAGATAGTAATCACCCCTCATACATTGCCCTCCTACACTTAGTCAAGTTTCACCTAGGTTGACCCCATCCATGAACCCTATTTACAATCTATGGTTTGAATCATGAGTCATAAATAAGGTTCGTTCTTTGACCTTGCACATTTCATGTTCCACTTCTTCTCCACTTTGCGACTTCCTAACTTATGGGGTCTTACATTTTTAAAGTTGTTTTCACACATTTTATCACTTAGTCCTTTTCTTTAATAATAAAATTAGAGACTTTATTTTCAATGCTTTAAACCCCATATAATATATATAAGATTATGGCCGGGACCCATATATGTGGACCTCAAAAGAAGCTTAACACCTTCCTTTTGAGATAATTTGAATCCTTACTCAATCTTTGGTTGTGTTGGAGTCTTTTAAAATTAATTTCATTTGATAGTATAGAATAGTTCCCTAATGCGCCTTTAATTTTTTAGGTGGCTACTCTTCTCTTTTTAAAATTTTAAAAAGAGTTATCATGATGTTGTGAGCCTATTTTGAAAAATTAAGATGCGGCAATACCCTAATAAAAACTCATAACAACTCCTTGTAGGATTGTCCAATGACAAACAATTTGAACTTTGAAAATTAGATAACTAAGATTCATAATGTACTTTTTTAACTTAACTAGGCTAGGTGTCATGACCCACCACTTGATCTTGTAGAAGGGGGAAGAACCTAGAGTCTTTGAGTGGTTTATGGAAGGCTATAAAATTATGTAGATACATCTTGAAGTCCTTAGAAGTATTTAGACTTGTGTGGAGAATTCTATAATGGGGACTAAAGTGTAAATATTAAGGACTTGTAATGTAAATATTAATTACACTTTGACCCCACATAGGTAGTATAAATAGAGGGGACTTTGATGCCACCAATGCAGCCAACGTTAGGCAGGATATTGGCAAGAAGTCACGCAAGAGGAAAACAAACTCTAAGAGGAATGAGGAGTTGCCAATCGAGTTGACACCAAGAGAGGCCATTACATCCCACTCACTCTAGGACACTGAAGTGAGTGACGATAAATGTGGTGAGAAACCCGTGAATGTCATGCCCAACATTGAGTGGATTACTAGAGTGGATGCTCCTAGCCAAGCGGTGGAGATCCTTGTAAAACGCTTAAACCAGTTCGATGGAAAATTAAAGACCTTAGAGGAATTCACCCTTGATGAAAGCAACAGCATCTTAAAGGAGTTGGACAAATATCGAGTTGCATAATACGAGGTGAAAGAAGCAATCACTTTCATGGAGTTCCAACTCATGGATATGCTAAGCAAGATTGAGGCCATAAGTTCTGCGATGGAGGACATGAGCGCTAGTATAGAGTCCATGAGTGCCAAAGTGAAGGCACTGAAATGCATAGAGAAAGAAAGATATGTTGCACCAACTAGAGAAAGGGAGGCCAGGATTGAGGCTCCCAAACCGACCGTGCTCAAAGGTGTTTGTGATGCATAAGAGGTGGACAATTTCTTGTGGCACTTGGAGAAGTACTTCCAAGTGTAACAAGGTGAAGAATGATGAAACAAAGATCAACACTATCGTGCTATACCTGATGGAGATGGCTATGTTATGGTGGAAGAGGAAGGAGTCAGAGATGGGGAAGGGGATATGAACTATTAGCACATGGGTGCATTTCAAGAACGAGCTCAAGAAGGCCTTCTTCCCCAAAAACGTCATCTACGAGGCCAAGCATAAGTTTAGAGAGATAAAGCAGATAGGGAACATAAGGGCATACGTGAAGTAATTCACTACCCACACACTTTAAATTCCTAACCTCATGGAAGAAGAAATAATGTTTCACGGCCTATAGAGTTAGGCCAGAACAAAGTTAGAGCGTAGACAGGTAACCATCATAGATGAGGCCATCACCCAAGTAGAGTCCCTGACCGACTTCAAGCATGAAAAGAGCAAGGAAAAGAAAGTAAAGAGTAGTCATGCCAAAGGTAGGGGAGATCGTGGCGAAGGCAAGGAGCAACACCCATCTAAGAACCAAGAAAGAACTGATGGTAAAAAGTCTGGGCATCAGGGCTATACAGAGAAGAAGAAGCAGTCATCCCAGGGAAGCGGTTGCTACATATATGGAGGCCCATACGGATATGCCAGGTGCCTACAAATGAAGAACCTTGGCACCATACAGCAGGAGCACAAAGAGAAAGAGACTCAGGACCAAGGACAAGGCTTGGGCACCACCCAAGTGGGCATGATAGGGTTATGTAGTGCAATTGCCAAGCCAGCTGGAAAGTAGGAGAATCACCCTACACAGTAAGTGGACACTGGAGCAGAGGAAACAATAATGACAAAGTCAGTAGTAGCAAAGTTGGGGCAAAGTTATAGTCTGAGTGACACACGCCTCCAGACGGTCAATGCCCTACCTACTCTTGTGTGTAGAGTAGCTCAAGGTGTAAACATCACATTGGGAAAATGGTAAGGTAAAACTAACTTTATCATTGCACCCTTGGAAATATTTGATATCATACTTGGGAAATATTTCTACTAAAGGTCCCACACAATGATCGACCCTTACCTCCAACGACTACTAGCCATGGAACGGGAAGGGTCTTGCATAGTGCCTCTAGTCAAGGTATCAAAGTTGAAAGGTCTAGCGCACCATAACAACCCAAAAATTTTTAAAACCTTATTGATTCAAAGTACAATGATTCCAAGCTTTTTCTATGTATTTATGGTCATCATGGGTCTCATTCGTCAAGCCAAAGTTAAAAGGAATCCCATTGGCTAAGCTTTTCATGTGAACCATTGGAGGAGTCAAATTTAAATGGTCGTATATATTAGCATAAGAAGAACTGGGTAGTCTAAAACCTATCCAATTGAAACCTTTGAGTTATCTTTCCAACACATCTAGTTTCACCTAATTTTGAGTTTGGATCAAGAAGTTTTGCCCATTTTTGTAAAGCCCGATTACGAAGGGATTGTGTGCTGTTTTTGACTAAGGCAGGCCACCATGTTACCCTGTAAAGGTTTTTCAGCCTTGTATGGTCCATGTTAGGGTATCGTTTTATCTCCCATGAGTCATGGTGAGCTGTTTCGTGAAGGTCTCATCCGAAGGAATGATTTTCTAGGTATAAGGTTTCTATTCCAAAACTTGCTCACTTGGACGGACACCCAAACAACCCGTATGCCTTATGATGGATCATGAGGCCTTCAGTAAGTGACAGCCATGTCTATAGTTTAACCAAGGCCAGCACCACAAACCACTAAATAGTCCGTGGACCTTCACACGACCCGTGGTGGTCCTTCATGGGATCCCTAGCAATCTTTTTATACGTGTTTCATTAATGGTTTGTTTGTAATTTTGATTATTTCCTAAGGTCTTTTATGACTTTATAAGCCCACCTAAACATATAAATGATCTATACTCCTCTATTCTCATTCAATTGAATTTATTACGCTTAGATTATTCAAATCCTCTCTTCTAAGAACTCCTCTCAAGGGTGCCATTAGAGATTTAGCTTGGAGCTTAAGAATGGTCTTCTTCTCCAATAAATTTTTTCTTTATTTTTCTTGGTTCTATAAGGTATGTGGGATTGATTCATAGTCCCCTTTCAACCATGAAGACCCCAAACTCTTCTCACTTCTAATTTATGGATTTTCAAGTTTACTTGAATATAGGTCTTTAAGATTAGCATTGATTTTATTAAATTAAAGTGTGGGTTATATTTATATGATGATTTTAAAGTGATTTAAATTCAATTATGAATAATTGCATTGATATTATGAAGGTTCTATTATGCATGTCCCTTTAAGCTTTAAATTTATGCATCGGTGATGTTATCTAAGCTTTAATTATTGATTAAATTATGGTTTTCATATGGATTCTTCCTATTATGAGTTTTAACATATGAAATCTTTATTCCCCATGTTATTTTCTCATCATTATTCATGGAATTTGCATATATGAGCATTGGTTTTTATGAAGTATTTATTGTGGGTTAAGCCCAATTAAGATTATGACTGTGATTTTCAATAAGTATGGGTTATGACAAGAATTGCTATGGATATTTGAGCAATTATGGGTGTTTACACCAATACGATTATGAATGAATGAGCTACTCTTATGTATGAAGGAATTAAATGAAATATGATTTGGCCTTTAAACCTAAATGTACATAGTTATGATTTAAAAAGACTTATGTTCTATTTTCTAGCATGTATATGTATATGTATTCTCGTGAGATAAGGACTTAGCACCTAATGGTATTGTAGACAGGAGAGCTGTCCCTTAGGGCCCTTACTCTTTCTCATAACTATGTACCAAACATAGGTATATGTTATTCCCCTTTTTAGAGATGATTATTCCCCTTTAGGGATGGGTTATTCCCCTCTTTGAGGGATGGGGGCTACCTTTGGCAAGTGTCTTTGCTCCGGTGTAGGGTGAACATCAAGGATTCTATATAATAGCTCACATTGTCTTATATGTCGATTATGGTCCCATCCTCGATATGTTAGGCATTATAGTATTCATGCATCATGGATTTCATGGCATATCGATATATTATTCTTTCTTATATAATTCTTTCTATATATGCGCCCTTGCCATTTAACATTGATTTGCAGGTTAGTATGTTCATATGTATTTTCATGCCCGCATACTTATTGCATTCAAACATACTAATACATACTCTTTTTCCTACATGATCTAACTATGTAGGGACCAAAGACTATCATCTTCCACCTCTTAACAGCTAGCTTGATTGACAAAGAGTTTCTTGTGGTGAGTCCTATCATCCATGGGCAAGCCACTTTCTATCTATCTACTATGTTATGATGTTTATGACTTTACTTTGAAGGTGAGCCCGGGATATGTCTTGCCCCCCGACCTATTTTAGACTAGAGTCATTTTGGTACATATTAAAGTCTTTCATACGATTATGCTATGTGTAATTTGAGATGCTATGATCATGTACTATGTATGGATTATATGACATGAGATGGTGTGGAAAGTCCTAAGCCCCCATGATACCCCCATAGTTTGAGTCCTTCTTACTTGTCCCTTAGTTTTATATGTTACGTGCTATGTGAATCCATGCTAATTCCTATCCCTATGACATCCTCATAGCTTGAGTCATACTTACCCTCCCCCTTAGAATTATGTGTTTAATACATATATCTATGCACTTTCGAACCAATGATATGTGAATGTATGTTATGAGGCTTATTTGGAGACTCTCGAGTTCCCATTCACCGTGTCACTCCTAGGACCTAGGCCCAGGTCATGTCAAATATGGTATCAGAGCACTAGGATTATAAATGATCCTTGGAGTCGAACATGTTGTATCGAGCGGAGTCCTATTCATGGTGTGAAGTGCACCATAACTATGAGTGGGAGGCTAGGGTGACATTTTAGGAATTGTCTTAGTTCTTCATTTCTTATGTCATGTTGTGGACCGTGTATTTAGACTTCTTGACTCTAATAATGTCCTTGGTACAATTTTAGAAGATACCTCCACGAAAAGCTCTTTTTGCCTAGGCAAGCCCCGGTTAATGAAGACCCAATTTCTCAAAATCCTATGGAGGAACCAATTACTCCTAATTAGCTTCGTGCTACCCTTGCTATGCTAGTTCAAGCCATGGCCAATAAGGTGAAGCAGGCTAATCCTCCTCCTCAAGTCCATACTCCAGCTGCTAGAGTAAGAGATTTTACTCAGATGAATCCTCCAGAGTTCTATGGTTCAAAAGTTCATGAGGATGCACAGGAATTTATTGATGAACTCTCTAAAGTGTTGATTGTTATAGGGGAGACTTCATAGGAGAAAGTTGAACTAGTTGTTTATTAGTTGAAGTATGTGGCACGGGTGTGGTCAGTGATTGATAGAGATGATTGTTGATGCCCAGGTTTGTTAGGAGGAGTTCAAGTTTTCTTTTCTGGACCATTTCTTCTCTCTTGAACATAGGGAGGCTAAGATGAAAAAATTTATCAATCTCAGACAAGGTGGCATAGTTGTGAGGGATTATTCCCTCAAGTTCATTAAGCTCTCAAAGTATGTTTCTATGCTAGTGGCAAACCCCAATGCAAGAATGTACAAGTTTATTTCTGGGATCTGTGATTTGGTTGTGAAAGAGTATCATACGGTGATGCTTATTCGAGATATGGACATCTCCGGGCACATGACTTATGCTGAATAAATTGAAGGGGAGAAGCTCAAGGAAAGGAAAGTGAATGATACTAAGAAGGCCCGTTATGATGGTGGATTCTCCAACTCTAAGGGTGGCGGATATGGTCGGTTCTAGCAGGGTTAAGGTTCTATTGCAAAGGTTGTCAATGCTAGAGTGCCTCCTCCTAATGCAAAGGCGAGAGGTGGGTCAATGCATCTTTGGTGTGACAAGTAAGGGAGAAACTTCTTGGGTATGCGCTGGAAGACTACGGGTGCTTGCTTTGGGTGTGGTGATTTGGCCACAAAGTCATTGATTATCCTAAGAACCCAAGAATAGGTCAAGTAATTCAGGGTGATCAAGTCCAACCAAGAGTTCCTTAGGGTTGTGCCCCCAGAAACAATAGGTTCTATGATTTGCATGCTCGACAGAAAGTAGAGGAGACTCTGAATATGGTGATTGGTATGTTAAAAGTCTTTGATTTTGATGTTTATGCTTTGCTTGATCCGGGTGCAAATTTATCTTTTGTGACTCCTCTATTGGTTGTTAAGTTTAGTTTGAATCTTGAAATTTTAAGGGAGCTCTACTCAGTTTATACTCCCGTGGGTGAATCTATTATTACTCAAAGGGTTTATCGGGGTTGTCCTATTTCATTCTTGCATAAAGTCCTTCCTTGTGATCTTGTAGAGCTTGAGATGTTCGATTTTGATATTATTCTAGGGATGGATTGGTTGCATGCTTCATATGGCTCCTGAAAGGTTAAGTTTTAGTTTCCAAATAAGCCTATTCTTGAATGGGAGGGTAATGACTCTGTTGTTAAAGGTTGGTTCATTTTATATCTTAAGGCACGAAGAATGATTTCTAAGGGGTGCATTGATTATGTTGTGAGGGTAGTGATGTGGAGTCTGAGTCACCTACTCTTGAGTTGGTTTCGGTGGTTAACGAGTTTCCAAGTATTTTTCCCGAAGATTTGTCTGGTATTCCCATCGAAAGGGAAGTGGATTTTAGTATAGCTCTCCTTTTGGATACTCAACCCATTTTCATTTCTCCTTATCGTATGGCCCCGGTTGAATTGAAAGAGTTAAAAGGACCAGTTGAAGGATCTTTTGGAGAAGAGTTTCATTAGTCCAAGTATATCGCCTTGGGGTAATCCTGTGTTATTTGTAAATAAGAAGTATGGGTCACTTCGGATGTGTATCGACTACCGGCAATTTATTAAAGTCACCATCAAGAATAAATATCTATTACCAAGGATCGATGACTTGTTTGATCAATTGCAAGGAGCAACTCATTTCTCAAAGATAGATCTTCATTCTGGCTACCATCAGTTGAAGGTGAGGGAGTGTGATATTCCTAAGAAAGACTTTCATACTAGGTATGGGCATTTTGAATTTTTGGTAATGTCGTTTGGTTTGACTAATGCTCCAGCTGTGTTTATGGACCTTATGAATCGGGTGTTCAAGCTTTTTCTTGATAGCTTTGTAGTTGTCTTCATTAATGATATTCTGATTTATTCCTAAAGTGAGCGGGATCATATGGATCATTTGAGGTTGGTTTTTCAGACTTTGTGTAACAACCCAAAAATTTTTGAAATCTACCTATGGTTGGCATTCTATTATGTACTATAAGCCATGGTCGAGTTTTGGTGGCCACGGGTTGAGTTTAAGTGGCCGAATGCAAATTGGGCTAGTTAGTGGCCTAGAGGGAAAGTTTTGGTAGTGTACTTCAAAAAATCATAACTTTTGATGTGGGATGAACCATGTGAAATACCACATATCACTTTAAATCTCGTTGATTTATCTTTTCAACACAAGTAGTTTCACTCAATTTGGATATTGGATGAGGGAGATATGGCCAAAACAGTGAGACAATCTAAAATTCGGAAGCCATTGGAGATAGGATCAGAAAAATGGCCAAGGACATTTGAATGGACCGTGAAACTTTGCACGGTCCATCTAGGGTCCCGTGGGTTGTGACAGTAAGCTTGGGGTGGCCTGGAACCACCCCTAAACAAAGTCCAAACTCACGAAGCCATGAACGGCTCGTGTGAGGTTTGACAGGCCATTTGCTGCCTCGTAGAGTGAGGCAGTGGCTAGGCCAAGGTTGTCTTATGATTTTGGCTCTAAGGAAGGCTGGACGGTGCTTTGAACGGGGCATCACACCTTGAACGGACCATTTAAAGTATTGTGAAGTGTAACAGTCCTTCGAGAGTTCGTGTGGAAAATTAGCTAAGTACAACTGGATGGTCAGTTGAATGGTCTGTGAGACCACTTTACGGCACTGTAGCTCAGTTTGGGTGCTGTGTTCAGTGAAAAGTTCCGGTTTATTAATGGTATTTTCATGATTTAACATTTCCCTAAGCCCCCTTTTGGTCCCTTA